>CM020183.1:2188003-2203591 GCA_009805545.1 Oryza longistaminata
GAAAAGTTAGAAATTTTTTAAAAAAAGTTTGAAACTAAACTCGGCCTCAATTGTGATGCGTCCTAATCCCACTTTCTCTGAGCTAACGGCAGTCAGAGCATGTATATGTAGCAACAATGCTCCAAATAACAGTGCAGATTTCACTGGCAATCACATTTTTACTGTAGCACGCGGGGTTATTACCGTTGGATGCAGATTAATGCATCAAACTTGAGCTAATGCAGAGTAGTGTAGCACCTTGGCATTTTCTGCTTCTACTTCATTCATCTCTAGATTACTAGATATAGTTTGTTTAGATGCTGATATATTGCTACTATTCAGATTCATAATATTATAGATATATCCCGTTCAACCAAAACTTTTTTATTGGGTGGGATGTAGGAGTATTTGGCTGTTTCTCCAACTCTTTATATCCTGTGTCAGTGATGGATCACCTGCTAACTACCGGCGCTATTTATACGTATTTAAAACAAAAGCTGTGGTATTAGTAAATCGCTATCTTGGTTGGTGTATACTCCCTCCCTTCCAAAAAAAAAAAAAACCTAGGAGGGGTTGTTTAGATTCGCTTTTACTAGGTTTTTTATGGAGGGAGTATAGATCGTGTTAAAGTTACGCGAGCTATGCTTGTTTTTTTAAGAGCTATGAGCTAATAGTACTACTAGGGCCCTATTTAGCACAGCTCTAGCTCCAGCCTCCACTTCACCTAAAATGGGAGTGGAGCTGGGTGGACTGTTCTCAAAATGAACTCCACAACTCCACTCCAGACCTAAAATAGAGAGCGGAGCTGGGTTTAGGCAGCTCCACAACTCTACTCCGAACCTAACTCTTGGAGTTAAATTTAGGAGTTGGAGCTTTACCAAAACAGGTCCATAGGCCATTCCACAATGCAACCTATGTTGCATTCAAGCCAACCGAGATTCCCCGCCAACTCAGCTTGTGTTAGTGTGACCAAACGAAGTTCGAGTAGCCCAGATTGGGCACGCATTCTTCGTCAGAAAAGAAGCCGTTTTTTTTCGACGTGTGGAGCAGGGAGGAATGGATCAGGCACACCGTAGGTTATGACCTCGGGCTCATGGCCTAGTGGCTTGATGCCTCCGCGACACCGAGCTCATCGGCCCACTCCCCCATCAGTGCCGGAGAGGACGACGAACCGTCGCCGGAATTGAGAGGCGCCGCGGGGAGCCGGAAGGGAGAGGGGAGAGGTCACTGCGGCCGCCGGGGGGAGAGGGGAAGCGACTGCCATGGGAGCCGAGAGGAGAGAGAGGAGCCACCGCCAGCTGCTTTCGATCTCCACCGAGCATGTATCTGGCGCCTGGAAAAGAGAAGGGGACGGCCGCCGCGAGGAGAGCTCGTCGTCGATTCGGAACTGGCTGCCACCGCCGTGCCGGCGCCGTCGGGCACGCCCCGCTGGCCCAGTGCCGCGCACCCTCGGGATTCCCAGGAACCCGCCGCTCCGCTCCCGTCCTAGTTTCCTTCACCGATGTGAAACACAAGATGAGATTGAGAAATGAGAGGAAGCAAATGAAAAGTGAGGGGGAGGACACCGCGTGGGACCCACAATAAAGTAGATGCACTATGGGAGGAGAGGCTACATAGTTCTTAATGTGTGTTTGGGTCTAGGTGGCGATGAGGCATACGCAAATTTATGTGACGCACACTGAATGGCCTACTTCAGTGGTGCTGCTACGTGTGACGCAAGCCAACAAACAGCATGATTTCTTTTTTTTTTTGGTCCGTCCTACCTTTCAGCCCGGATGCCCCACTCCAAGCTGAAATGGATCCAACACAAATTAAGCCACGAATGGGACATCCAGCTTCGTGCGGCCCAAACTAGTTGGGCTTCAGCCATTAAATGGAGAATGCGCGGCCGATGAGAACGCCGCGCGTGGAAACCGATGAGCCCCGCATGCCGTCTCCTTCCACGCCTTGCCGCCGCCATCGACGTCCAAGCATATCCGAGCAGTCGTTTGCCAACGCCCAGCGGCCTCCACTGTTTCATCATCGTCCTAGTGTCATTGCTCGGAGCTCGCCCTACCTCCACCGACGATCTCCGCCGATCCGGCAACCCAATGTCATCAGCGGCTGACTGTGTGACTGATCTTTTGCGAAACTGTAGTAACGGCCCTGGTCTAGCAACTTGCTGACCGTCCCATGTCACGGAGGTAAGCTTCTCTTCGTCTCGAGGACCTCGATTGCACTCCATACGTCATCGATCTGTTTATCTGTTATGTCTATATTTTATACCATTAGATGAGACCAATATGGATACAATCCGAGTAGTCCTTGTCATTTCATATAAAACTCTACTTGTCCTTTCCTTATCCGCGAACTCTTTCTACTTACGAGGTATGATTCCATATAAGATTTGGTATATGATGGGGCCAACATCGAGCTTAGTCGATTAGTATTAGGTATGTGGTATCTATACATGACACATGTAAAAATTCTAACATTGTGGTACAGAGCTAAAGTTTAGCACATTCTCATTTCTTCCCTATTTAAGTCTCATCTATGTCACACTAAAACTTGAAGTTCATTAAACTCGTATTTAGGGGTTTTTTAAAGCTCTATTGTTCTTGCATGTTTTTAGTTTAAAGCTTTAAATTTTACTACTTAATCACTTAAAATTGACCAAGGGGCCAAGGCCCCTGCTAGATATTAAGTTATGTAATTGAGGTAGATATATATTCCTAATACAAACTGGATGGGAGTAATTTTTCGAGTAATTTTACGTAGGTAGATTCTTCCTATAAATTTTAATGTAAGATACAATAGTGAGGTTCGTGTTTAGTTCACTCCCAACTACCCCAAACTTTCCCACTTTCCATCCCAGTCACATCAAAACTTTCCTACACATCATTCCAATTTTTTTTTCCAAACTTTCAACTTTCCAAACTTTAGCTTTTTTCAAACTTCCAACTTTCCCCAAACTTCCAGCTATTTTCAGGAACTAAACACAGCCTAATCATAGGGACAGTACTCCGTTACATCACATCTTTTCTGCATCACTATCTTTCACTTATGCAGCTTTGTCTTAATGAGTGGCGTCTTTTTGCTAGACGTAGTGTACTCCTACTTCTATACTTCAAAATATACTAGTGCATACTCTGTAGTTGTTGTGTGTATCTCCTCCAGTTATCCACAACATCAATATTTCCTTCCCCGGAATCTCCAGTTTAAGAATTGATACTATGGCCCTGTTTAGATTCCAACTTTTTTCTTAACTTTTAAATTTTCCGTCACATCAAATTTTCCTACACAACAAATTTCCACTTTTCCGTCACATTCGTTCCAATTTCTTTCAAAACTTCCAATTTTTGCGTAGAACTAAACAAACCCTACTCACAGCTTCTCACGTGCATTAAATAATTAAAGTGTGATGACTATGCGCAGATTTAAATAATGCTGCTAGCTTAGCAAGGCTTGCAATTAACCAACAACATGCGATAGATCAAAATTAACAAGACTACAGTTTAAATTTATTAACAGGAAACATTACATTAATTACTATATTAAATAAAAAGCTACTAGCAGGGTTGAACTAACTATTCCCTCCGTTTCCAAAATATAAGCATTTTTATCTGGAGTGAAAGTCAAACATTTTTAACTTTGACTATTAATAGCAAAAATATTAAAAAAGATCAATCATGTAAAATTAATGTTACTAGATTTTTCATTAAACAAACTATAACAATATAAAACTCTTTTTATTTAAAACATTTTATTTTTATAGATATTGTTGGTCAAACTAGCATCTCGAAGACCATGTCCAAAGAAAAAAATACTTATATTTTTGGACAGAGGGAGGCAGGATATTATTTGATCAACTTGAATCGTATATTATTTTTAAACACAAAATTAATTAAGCCCTTATTAAGGGCCTGGGCGCTCAAGAGAAATTAAGCATAAGTCCATATTAAACTGACCCGAAACACATTCACACTAAACTCTCAGGTAGAAACCAAATTGATCAGCACTTTATGGAATAGTAACCCACATTCTTCACACAACAACTAGCCATTGTCGTCTGATAGTTAAGAACAAAGAAATTAAGACCAAGATCAAGAATGCTTTTTCACATAATAGCTAGCCATAGTCTGATCAGTCAAGAAGAAAAGAAGCTAGGACCAATAAAGAATACAGTCAATGATTAATTGAACATATTGATCCAACTATCAATTGAAATAGAACATCATTCAGTGATCTAACAACTAAGCTAAGCTCGCTAACAAACTACTTTTTCCGCTTACCACCGCGATTCTACCGATCGAAGAGTTTATAAGGAGAGGAGCGTATACAACATGCATCACAGTAAACGTGCGGCAGCTACCATCACCGCAGAAGAAGCAACGCCTTGCTGATGCTGCTGGCCGTCGCGCGGGACGTGGAAGTTACACGGCTCTCTGTTTGATGGGCAGCGAAGCCGGTGCTGCGTTTTCATGGGATTTAAGTATGAGGCTCCCTGTTAATGTGGAGCAAAGCGGACGATGGGCTCGTCATGATGCCAGAGAGACGACACGCTGCCGTCGTGGCCGCCGTGGAAAGCGCTACAAGAAAGATGAGAAGATTAACAGAAGATAAAACACCGCGCATGGTGCGGTGCCTTGAGTTTGAGGGAGGGAAGAGCACTATGTAGGAGTATCATTAGCAGTGATGAGAAATTTCGATACTCCATACGTGTGTAAAGAAGAGTGGCAGTACGAAGTAAAGAATAGAGGATAAATTACATTGTGACTACCCACAATTATGAAAAGAAAAGGGTTGAAGCAGACTAAAACTCCCCTAATTTTTATTTTAAAATGATAAGCTAGATCAAAATTCACGAATTAAAGAGGATAATTTTTATTTAAAAGGATAAACTAGATCAAAATTCACAAAATTTTAAAGAGGATGAGATAAACTAGATGGTGATGCAAGCAGAATAGAACTTAAAAAAGATAGGGGCATTTGCCCCCTGGTTTAAAAATTGACCAAGGGCCAAGGCCCCTGCTAGAATTAGTTCTGTAATTGTGGTGGAGTATGTGCTAAAGCTGGAGTTTTGGCCTAATTCATTTTTTTCGTGTTTTCTCACTGTTTTTTCTCCGATTTTACCTAGTAGCCGATTTTCTTGTCTCATCCGATCTGTTGCATGTCGCTACCGTCGGAACGAACCAAGGCCACTGTCACTTTTGATTAATTGATCGTTCTCTTGTGTTTTTCTCCTAATTGATTTGAAAAATTGATTCCCTACTCCTCCCTCATTAATTTTCTCACGATTTCCCCGTTTCAATTGGCTTTAATTCACTAGATTTAATCGCTAGCTGACCATCTTTATGCCGAATTTTGAGGATTCTTTCCAGAAAAAAATGAAAAGAGGGATCAATTGAATCAAAAGTTCTCAACCAATTTTGGAGTAAAAAAGATTCGGCTAGATTTGATGGAGGATCGGCTCCTGCATACGTGCAGAGACTATCTAAAGGTTGAAGACGACAGTGGGCTGTACAAACTGGACCTGTAGCTGTGGCTAGATCGAAAGAGAGATAGTCCAAACGGAGGGAGGTAGGACTGGGGTTCCAAATGTTGTAGCCTTTGTTTTACTACGGTGTAAACCTCTTAATCTGTTCTATACGCGACGGTCCATACCATGATGACAACCCCACCGCTGGCTTCACTTCCCAATAAACGTGCCATCCACCACTCTGGCGGTTTAGCGGTCATGTTTGTAGAAATATGTGGCTAAGTTCTAGTAGTATACCTTTTATCAATACAACAAAGTACATTCAACCAATTTTTTCAACTTTATATAAACTCGTATACCTTTTGTGTTATCATTGTGTACTCTATACCTTCTCATCTATCACATATTTTCTAATATCATTGAAGTCCCACAAATTGTAATAATAGTTTGTTAGTAAAGCCGACATTCTTTGCTTCTTCTTAATTTGGCTACCATCAACTTTTGTGTTACTTGTAATGCAACATAAAATTAAATTTTTTGTCCCCATATTTTTCTCATTTTGTAGCTTCATCTGTAAGATGTAAAATAACAGTTTTTAAGAAAAAAATCTCACGAAGTCGAGATTCACAACATCATCTTATTTATATGCGTGGTTTTTTGTGTGGATTTAGATAACTTTTTGATGGGGTTTACACAAAATAAGTAGAGGATTTTCACCATATATTTACCGTTGTTGTTGTGAAGAAATTGATCTGATAACACTTTTCAGCCAAGATCACTGCAACCAGAATTGGGGCTAGAAGAGCATTGCAAGATGTAGGGTTTAGAAGCTCACTTCGCTAGCCGTTGCACCAGAGTATGTTTTTTTAATGACTAATATAGTTAAATTGTAATTACACTTAAAACTATCCTTAATGTTAGAGGGGAAAGGAAATAAAAAGATTGAATTAAATCAATATTTAAACTTGCAAATAATAGATTAATATAATTTTTTAAAATAACTTTTATATGTATTTACTTTTTAAAAGAATACACGCCATTTAACCATTTGGAACGCGCTCGACGAAAACAAGAGACTTTTCCTCTCAATCCTCTCCTACGAACACATTTATCGTGCGCGATGGAAAACGATAACCTTTTTCCTCTCAATCCTCTCCTACGAACACATTGTATCGTGCGCGACAGAAAACGAGAACCTTTTCCTCTCAATCCTCTCTACGAACACATTGTATGGTTATACAAGTTCTGTTTAAGTTTAGGAAGAGGAGCACCAAATGCAAGAATTATATGACTTTTCTCGTATTCTTCAATGCACCTGAAGTACTCTCTAAGGCTTATGCAATTTTGCAAATGGTTAAATTACTGCCGAACCATATGATTATATATATGAAATATAATTCATACATATAAATATCCATGCACCGTCATGGAAAATTCCTCTCCTCTCTGCATCCGCATCATCGTGATGATGTCTTTGGCACGCACACGGTGTAGCAAGCATATGGCGCCTAGCATTTCTTGCCGACACGGCATGGCAGCGTGCCGGCGAACTGGTCATCCGGCCGACGTAGGCGGCTCTGGCCTGGATGAGGTCGAGCCGGTCGTACCGGCGCTCGTTCCGGCCGCCGGCTCGTTGAAGAAGGCGCCGTTGAGAAGAGGTCGTCCTGCGACTTCCACACCCACTCCTTGTACTCGTCGTAGCTCGTGTACTCCCTCTTGGTCACCTCCTTGAGCTTCATGTCGTCGCTTGCCCTGAACCTGTTCCCCTGGCTGATGATCGTCGGGTTCATGTTGCCGCCGATGGCGTACATGAGCCAGTGCGTGTAGTCATTGTTCACGATGTGGAAGAACCCGAACCTGCAGCGCGGCTCCGCTGCACGAGCCCTTGCCGAAGTGGTTGAATGCCAGCGTCACCTGCATGATGTTGTCCTTGGGTGAGTCGTCGCGTGCACCGAACAGCATGACCTGCAACAGGAGACATATCAATCGATCAGTCCATTAACGAGAGATTGGTGAGAGGGGGAAGAAGATGGATGGAGACGAAGGTGTGTACGTGATCGTGCTTGGTGAAGTGGAGTTGGAGATGGTGATGGCGGTGGAGCCGTCGGTGATGTCGATGAGGCCGTCAGGAGCAGTTGGACATGGAGACGTGGTCGATCCAGATGTTGCTGGAGCCCATGACGGAGATGCCGTCGCCGTCGCTCTCGCCGCGGATGCCGAAGTGGTGCTTGGAGTCGCGGTGAGGCCGCCGGAGCGCGGCACGGAGTCGTGGATGTGGAGGTTGTGGATGATGACGTTGCTCACCGCCTGCACCGTGATCTGCGCGCCGGTGACGTGCACCTGCGCGCCGCGGCCGTCGATGGTCTTGTCGCTGGTGACGATGAGCTCCTTGGCGAGCCTGATCACCATGCTCCGCGCGAAGACGATCCACAGCGGCCGCTCCTGGATCACGGCGTGCCGGAGCGTGCCCGCCGAGGGATGACGAGGTGCTCGTCGCCGGCGTCCGTCACGACGTAGATCTTGCCGGCGAGCCCGCCGGTAGCCTTGTGGCCGAACCCCATGGTGCACTTGGCCAGCCGCTTGCGACGGCTCGCCCAGTTCTTGCGGCAGCGCCAGCACGGTCGATCGGGTTCGTCACCGTGCACGGGCCACCGACGCCGGTACCTCCTCATCAGCGACCGCCGCGCCGCCGCCGCCGCCATCGCCGTCGTGGTATTCAGCACGTCCTCGTTGAACCTGTTGAGCGCAGGCGACGGGGTCGCTGACGTAGGCGGCGCGGTTGAACGAGCGCGCCACCTCGGAGCGCTTGGCCCAGTACGCCTCGTCGGCGGTGATGTTGCCCACACGCGCCACCGTCGCCGTCGCCGCGGCGGCCGTGGCGAGGAGTAGAAGAGGATGAACACAGTGGGCTCCTCGTCACGACGGAGCCCGCCATGCCTGCTGGTTCAAACGATCGATGGGTCACAGGCGGTGCATGGAGCGCCGCCCGGCCGGCCGCCGCACGCGGGAACGGGGTCTCAGGAAATTGTGGCGGCTTTCGCCTAATGGTTTCTGAGACCTTTCCGCGTGAAGCCGCGGCGCAGCATCAGCGAGCGGGCCGGGCGGCGGAGAGAGTGTAGCCGGCCGGCGAGGCGTGCGTGCGGCCGCGGCGGAGGCGAGGGTGTCTATATAGCGTGTCGCGGCGTGATGAGCGGCCCGCGCGCGGCGGCCGCTCGTCGGCTTGGTGGTGGTGAGCCGTTCGTTCCGTTCGTCTGTTGCATTGCATGCCAACACCAACACATGATTAACGTGCGTCGGCTGTTGGTAAGTAAGGAAATGATGTGATTATTTGCAGCCAGCATTGATCTTTGCCATTGATGGAGGGATAAGAATTATATATGGAAGGGTATTAATCGGGCATATATCTTGTTAGTATTCATTCCTATGAGAGCAAACACAGTCAATATAAGAATTTTTTTTATCCCAAATTACGAACTTTGGCTATGAAAATTGTTCATTGTGAAAATGTCATTTTTCTCGGTTCAAAAACAGTAGCATTTTACACGGTCTCCGATATTTTAACTTCACCATTAATTTCTTATACATACACAATACATTATATCAACTACAAACTTAACATTGTATAAAAATATTTTAAAATACAAATCTAATTATACAACATGCATTAACATAAAGTGTATAAAGATCTTTGTATATTTTATATATGCACTTAGGACGTAAAAATATATATATGCACGCAAACTTTATATTTATATTTATACAGTTTGTATGTATACGTTAAAGAATAGACAATTCTGTGGGGGAAAAACAATCGCACGCTGGTACACGATTTATCGTTAATTAGCAATTTCATTTCGTGAAAACTTTTCATGCTCATTTCCGGACCAACTATTTCTCAGCGAAGTAGTATTATGGGCCGAAATGTTTTATACGAAACCATTCTTTTTTGTTGGAAAAAGGCACCGAAGGTCCCTCAACTTGTCATCGGGATAAAAAACGTCCTCGAACCACAAAAACAGATATGCGAGGTCCCTTAACTATACAAAACTGATCACCCGAGTTTCTTCGGTGGTTTTTCACCCTGGTTTTGGTCTACGTGGCGGCTGAGTCAGCGTGGGACCTACGTGTCCGCGTGCCATGTCATCACCCTTTATTTCCCATCTTCTCTCCCTTCCTCCTCCTCCTCCTCCTCTCTCTCTCTCAATTCCAGAATGGCCGGCGCCGCCGCGCTCCGGCGATCCGCGCGCCGTGTCGTCCGGCCAGGCGCCTACGCGTTGTCCCGGGCGCTCCAACACCCTGAGCGCCTCCTCTCCTCCCAGGCTTCGCCGGACCGCGGCGGGGTGCTGGGATCGGAGCTTGGGCTGTATCCCCCGGAGAGGGTCAGGAACTTCTCCATCATCGCGCACGTCGACCACGGCAAGTCCACGCTCGCCGACCGGTTGCTGGAGCTCACCGGCACCATCAAGAAGGGCCATGGCCAGCCTCAATACCTCGACAAGTTACAGGTGTGAGAACAACCTTGCCGTTTTGAAAAAAAATGGGGCCGCGTTGAGTGAGAAATTGCGTGATTAGTAGCTCTGATTTGTGGTTGGTATTCCATAAGCTTATTGGATAAATGCACATACCGGAATTAATCAATTGGAAGCTACTCTAAAATTTAGTTAAGTTGAACGTCGTTATGTTTGGTGAGCGGTAGTAATAGCAAAGATAATCCTTGCTCACACTGTTTTGACTTTTGAGCATACTGGATCTTAAGTGACTATTTCCTTAACAGATAGTGTTCATTTTCAGTGGAACTTTGCTTATTGAAATTGAAAAGAAATATTTATACTGTGTGCATTTGTCATAACATTTGTATGATTATATCTGTTGTCTACAGGTAGAGAGAGAGAGGGGAATCACAGTCAAAGCACAAACAGCAACTATGTTCTACAGACATGCTAACAACCAGCTTCCTGCATCTGATCAGCCAGATGCTCCAAGCTATTTGCTTAACTTGATTGATACTCCTGGGCATGTGGATTTCAGCTACGAAGTATCCAGGTCGCTTGCAGCTTGTCAGGGTGCTCTTTTAGTAGTTGATGCAGCCCAAGGGGTCCAAGCACAAACAATCGCAAACTTTTACCTTGCATTTGAGTCAAATCTAAGCATCATTCCTGTTATTAATAAGATTGATCAGCCCACCGCTGATCCAGATAATGTAAAGGCCCAACTGAAGAGGTTATTTGACATTGATCCAAGTGAAGCTCTGCTTACTTCTGCTAAAACTGGTCAAGGCCTTAGCCAGGTCTTGCCTGCTGTTATTGAGCGGATTCCTTCCCCTCCTGGAAAATGTGATTCACCTGTACGCATGCTTCTCTTAGATTCATACTATGATGAGTATAAAGGGGTGATATGCCATGTTGCTGTTGTGGATGGTGCTCTCCACAAGGGAGATAAGATTGCATCTGCCGCAACTGGTCGCACATATGAAGTCCTTGATGTGGGCATTATGCATCCAGAGCTTACTCCTACCGGTGTGCTTTACACTGGACAAGTTGGATATGTCATAAGCGGAATGCGTTCAACTAAAGAAGCACGAATTGGTGATACTCTTCATCAAGCAAAGAGTATTGTCGAACCACTTCCTGGTATGGCATCTCCTACCCTCCTGAAATAGTTTTATCATTCTATTAGTTTTAACTAGTCTGATTCAGCCTGAGAAAACACTGCAGTTGGTACATAAAAAAAATCTAATTCATTGTTGCTTTAGTTTTTTTTTTATGATGTCACTATATAGCGAATATCCTTTCAGGTTTCAAGCCTGCCAGACACATGGTCTTCTCTGGTCTATACCCAGCTGATGGCTCTGACTTTGACGCTCTTAGCCATGCAATCGAAAAACTAACATGTAACGATGCAAGTGTGTCTGTTACAAAAGAGACAAGCACTGCACTTGGCATGGGCTTCAGGTATCAACTTTTTTTGCGTGTGAAGTATAAATTTTAAAAAATATTTTCCATTGTTTTATGCTATCATGTGGAGAAACATACTGTAATTCTTCTACAGATGTGGCTTTCTAGGATTACTACACATGGATGTATTTCATCAGCGGCTAGAACAAGTATACATCTTACTGCTTGTTTTTCAAATAATTGTCCATCTATTTTTGCTGACAGCAACTGACTGTGATCTTTGCATAGTTTGGCATATCTTTTGTTTTTACCCAATATGTTTTTCATGTTGATTTAATACTGAACCAGAGTAGTTTGCATCCAAAGAACTACATGTCGGTCAGTTGAATCATGGAAAATGTGCTTGCATGTAGTAAAAGATTTGGAAAACAAGGAAGATGTGCTTGCATCATGTGATGAACTGATTTCTACTCCCTATTATATTTCTTGAGATTTTAATCTATTGTACCCTGTTAAGGAACATGGAGCTCAAGTCATATCGACAATACCGACAGTGCCATATATCTTTGAGTACGGTGATGGAAGGTGCGAAATTGCGATTATTATATTATATATATTTGTTCTCTGTTAGTTTTCTAATCATGGAGTGCTTTATCCAGCAAAGTGCAAGTCGAGAACCCTGCAGCTTTGGCTTCAAATCCTGGAAAGCGTATAACAGCTTGTTGGGAACCAACAGTCATTGCAACTATTATTATTCCTAGTGAGTAAGATCTGCTTCCTTTCTCATACACTCTTTTAGTTCATGAATTTATACATATTTATATTTATAAACCAGAAGTTCTTGAGACTACCTAACCACCTTTTCAGGTATGTTGGGCCAGTAATTATGCTTTGTTCAGAGAGGAGGGGCGAGCAGCAAGAATATACATTCATTGATGCGTAATAGTTTACTCCAGAAATCATTTTCTTAAAATAAATTTTGTTCTTGCCTTACATGGCTATTTTTTTGTTTGTTTGATGCAGCCAAAGGGCTTTGTTGAAGTACCGATTACCATTGAGGGAAATCATTGTGGATTTCTACAATGAATTGAAAAGCATAACATCTGGATATGCTACTTTTGATTATGAAGATTCTGAGTAAGTTTCCTTTTCAACTCGGTAACCATACATGGTATTGTCTAATCTTTTGATTTTTAAAAAAAAAACATTCTGAGATGGAAAGACATGTATCTGTTTTTCTTTCATCAGGTGGCCTTATTATTCTTTTCTGTTTTTGCTCCTTTTTGTGATGATTATTGTGGAGGCATGTTTTATGCCCCCATTCTTGAAATTTGTAGTACACCTTGCTCACAATTTTCTATTTACAGTTCTTGTCTCTACTCCAGCATACTAAGTAGTAGTCACCTCACTTTCTTTAAAAAAAGCAAAGTTGTAAGCACAAATAGAAAGCTCTCTTGGGAGTTTAGGCATCTAGTGTTTTGGCCTTTTGGGAGTGTTTCCTGATGAATAAATTATTACCAAATTATGTGAACTATAATCACATTCTGGATATAATTTGCATTTCATGCGACTTATATTATCAAATTGCATCTAGGTAATTTCTATGGTTAAAATTAAATGGGTGACAAAGCAGGAAAAAATGCCACTATGGATGGCTGTTTATTTTCTTGTTTAACTCCCTTTACTTCACTTCAACAGGTACCAACAGTCTGATCTTGTTAAGATGGATATTTTACTTAATGGTCAGCCTGTTGATGCTATGGCAACAATAGTCCACAACCAGAAAGCTCAGAGAGTTGGACGAGAATTGGTGGAGAAACTCAAGAAATTCATAGAACGGTATTCATCATGCTCCTTATTGTGGAAATCCTGATGCATAGATTATGCGCTTTTAAAATATTTCCATATATTATTAGGGAACGGCAAACATAATCGCGATTGCTGGCTACATTCTTTTATCGTTGTACAGAATGTCAAAAATTTTCACCCATCCATTGCCACCATCCTTTTTCTTTATGCTTTTCTCTCTGGTTATGCAGGCAAATGTTTGAGATCACTATACAAGCCGCAGTTGGTTCAAAGGTTATCGCAAGGGAAACGTAAGATAGTTAAAACCTGCTGCTGGTTTTTTTCCCTTCAAGTTAACATCACGATTATTTTTAATGGATTGTGTTTATTCCCTAGCTTGTTGAAGTTATTATTTGCATGCACATCACTCTACAGCAAGGGAATTCATAGAAAATCACTTATCTGTCCATGATAACTGATATTTTTTTCTAGTTGGGATGCACTTCCAACTCCCAAGTAAAATTGTGTTTGCCCATTCACATTTACCCTCTAAGTAGAACAATTAGATATGCTCTTTGGAGCTTGGAACATCCTAGGTACTTGGTAGTATTTGGTGTAAAGATAATCACTGGAGATGTTTCCTGGAAAAAATGCGTTTAGAAAGCTAACTTTTCTATTTTATTCTTAGAGCCGATAATTTTGAATAGAACTATTGTGAACTTCTATTGGTCTAAGCAGAACTGGCTGCAAACTACAACCATACAGCCTTGGTAAATCTGTTCCATGATCTGATCTTACTTGGTCATCTGTGAAAGACCTGGACATAATATTCCGTGCAGGACTCTCAGAGACTCAGATTATTTACCTTGCACTTAGTTTCCGGTCTTAATTATGTCTGTAATGTCATTAAGTTTCATGGTAAATGTTATGGTAACTACCAGGTTCATTCCGTTCATGTAAAATTCTGTGCATTTGTGTAAATACTTAGATATGCTATCTTGCATTGCTTCCAGTCTGTCAGCAATGAGAAAGAATGTTCTGGCCAAGTGCTATGGTGGTGATATTACTCGCAAAAAGAAGTTGCTGGAGAAGCAAAAAGAAGGGAAGAAGCGCATGAAGCGTGTAGGGTCCGTTGATATTCCTCAAGAAGCATTTCATGAGCTATTAAAGGTCTCCAATTCAAAATAGATGCTGTGCTTGGTGCGTAGCTAACAGCATGAAGGTGTGTTGTGGTGAAACACAAACAGCATGTTCTGGACTTCTAGTCATCTTCTGAAAGGTGTGTTTATTACACAGTTTTACACGTTATGTTATGCCCCCATGCCCCAGTGTCCAGAGAGGCCTAATTTCATGCCATTTTGCTCTATTACAGGTGCTCTTTGTCCAATGAGTACATAATGATGTTTCTTAATGATAAGAGACAAAGCACCATTTTGCCATCTTTTGCTTTGGCAACATAGTTCCATGTTGAGAAGCTAGCATTACCTAGTTTTGCTTTTCATTGATTTTCACTGTACAGAATTCGGCGATGCTTGCTGAATCAGCGGTAGCGTCGGCTTACCTTCTGATTCCTCAATTGGCACAGCCATTTGGCTGAGTCTCATTTCTTTGTTCAAATTATGTTAAGAACTTTTTGGGAGCAAAATATTCCAGAGAATAGTACTATCTGTTGCACCATAAAGAGCGGATACATCGTAAAACGAAGTCCTTTTTTTTTGGACAATGTTAAATAATTGGTTATTTCCCTTTGAGCTTCTCCAGCTCTGCTTAATGCAATTTTGTAATTTTGTAACTCTGCTGCTGCATGGTGTAAACTTGTTCTGGCGCTTTCATTCGGCTTTCTGTAACCAGGTTTGGAGTATATAAATATATACCATTGAACCCGCAAAAATCGTAGTAATAAAATGTATGTACCATTGAAGAGTGCTTTTGCCAAGTTGAAATTCTGTCTTTCAAGAGCTGAAGCAACTCAGCAACTGTCCAGCAGCTCAATACAGTTGAGATGAGACACGAGAGCAAGGAAACTTGATGTGTGTCCACTGTCCAGCACCTCAAATCAATACAGTTTCTACGAGAGCAAGGGAACTTCAAAAAATGGTAGGAATACACCGTTGCTATGAAGGAACTTTTTTTTTTTTTCAGAGAAGGGTATTTTTTACTCGGCTTTTACATTCAACTAGATATATGCAGTCTTTTTAAATTAGGAACTTAGCCATCAAATAACCTAATCTGAAATTCGCTCCTATAAAAATTTGAACTTAGAACTTTGGGGTGCTACTAGGTCACTGTAACCACTAGGCTAGCAAGGAACTTATTAAAAATGGTAGCAATACAGTTGCTATAAGATGAAGGAAACGTAAAAAATAGTAGGGCCTTGTTTGGGGTATTTTTAGCTTTGCAAATCTGTGAATCTGGATCTAAAATTACATTGATATATAACATTTAAATGAATTATTTTTTATTTCAGAT
>CM020183.1:2218011-2228566 GCA_009805545.1 Oryza longistaminata
GCCGCGCGCGCCGCCCGTCGTCGTCCCGCAGCCGCCGCAGCCCGCCGATGCCGCCGCACTAGCTCGGGATTGGGAGGAAGATTGGGGGAGGAGAGAGAACGGGAGGAAAGAAGGGGTGAAAGGGTAGTTGAGTGGCATTTTCGTGTAAATACACTAAAATATTAGAGGGTAGTGGGTCTTTTAGAGTGGAGTGAAGCTGTGGAGCAGAAAAACCCAGCTCCACCCCCGTAGTTTATTTTCTAGGAGTAGCTCTGCCAACTCCACTCCAAAAAAAGGTGAATCTGGACCGTTTGGCACAGCTCCTGCTCTAGGTAAGTTGGAGTTGGGAGCTAGAGCTGTGCCAAACGGGGCCTAAAAATACGCAAATGCACTCTTTTTTTTTTCCTTCTCAGAACACATCATTGTACTCTGTGAAAAATTGTACAGTACATTCTGCAGGCAAAAATATGGCCTTCTTGTCAGCATTTGCCTTTGTTTGCTTTAAACAAGATCCACTACATTTCCAGTGGAGTAGTAGTCCTACTAGCTCCGTCCCATATTACTGGTCTTTTTGAGTTTTTGTTCGTTAATGTTTGATCATTCGTCTTATTAAAAAAAATTTAGAATTATTATTTATTTTGTTTGTCATTTGCTTTATTATCAAAAGTACTTTACATATGACTTATCTTTTTTTATATTTACACTAATTTTCAAATAAAACGAATAGTTAAACGTTGTAAATAAAAAGTCAAAAACAAAACCTATTATGGGACGGAGGGAGTACTTATTATTCCTACTTCTATACTGTACTCCATCAAAATAGCTTTGTTTGCTATGCTGTAGTGGAGTAGTAGTACTACTTATTATTCCTACTTCTATACTGTGCTCCATCAAAATAACTTCTCTACCTCATCACTATTAATTGTACAGTGCATACTATGGAGTTACGTAGTTGCGTGTATATCTTCTCTCCACACCCATCAATACGATGGATTTGCTTCCTAGAATCTCTCGTTTCTTCTGCGAGAATTGGTACTACTACCTGCCTGTTGCTCCATTGAAGTTGATTGAACTCATCAATCCTCCAACTGATTTGCTCCCCAGATTTCCTGCATGTTCCTTCTGCAAGAGTTGATGATTACTGTACGGAGTATACTCCAGTACTCCCTCCGTCCCAAAAAAAAAAAAGACAAACCCTGGTTTCCGTGCCCAACGTTTGACCGTCCGTCTTATTTGAAAAATTTTTGAAAAAAATTAAAAAGACAAGTCACGCATAAAATATTAATCATGTTTTATCATCTAACAACAATGAAAATACGAATTATAAAAAAAATTCATATAAGACGGACAGTCAAAGTTAGACACGCAAATAGTGATTAGGTGTGCACATTGATGTCCTACTCTCAGCTTCTCGCGTGCATTAAATAAAGTGAGATGATGACTATGCACAGATATAAATAATCCTTGTAGCTTAGGCAATGCTTGCAATTAACCAACAGATCAAAATTAACAAGACTAAGGCCCTGTTTCTTTCGGCTTGGGATTATTATAATCCAGATTATTAGGAGTAAGCTGAAAGAAACAGACAACTTATTGAAGTAGCTTATTATAATCTGGAGCCCAGCTTATTATAATCTGATAAGCTCATTTAGGTGAGTTTTTTCCAGATTATTGGATGAAAAATTACCCACCATGCCACCCCACTCCCTCTTTAGACTTGCAAACCCAATAATCTAGGCTCTAATAATCTAGGAAAGAAACAACTAACCGCTTATTCTACTACATATTATAACAATCTAGCTTATACTAATCTGACTCAATAATCTAGATTATAATAATCTCAAGCGGAAAGAAACAGGGCCTAACAGCTTAGCTTTATTTAACAGGAAACATTACATTAATTACTATGTTAGATCAAAAGCTACTAGCAGGGTTGAATTAACTAGGATTATTTGATCAACATGAATCCTTGATTATTTTCCAAAGACCAAATTAATTAAGACCTTAAAATTAAGGCCTGGCTTTTATCTACTGGGTGCTCAGAGAAATTAAGCACAAGGCCATATTAAACTGACCCGATCGAAACACATTCACACTAAACTCTCAGGTAGAAACCAAATCGATCAGCACTTGACGGAACAGTAACACACATTCTTCACACAAGAGCTAGCCATTGTCTGATTTTTTTAGATAAAGGATTATTATAGATTGTCTGATGGTCAAGAAAAAAGAAATTAAGAACAAGATCAAGAATACATCCTTCACACAACAACTAGCCATATTATGATCAGTTAAGAAGAAAGAAGGATTGAGATAAAAAATACAGACAATGATTGAACAACAGATCGATCCATCGTACTATCGATGAAATACAACATCATCCAGTGATCCAACAACTGAAGCTAAGCTAGCTAGCAACTACGAGTACGAGGTGAGTGGGACCCTTCTTCTCCCGCTCGCCGGCCGGATTCTACCGATCGAAGAGGTTATAGGGGAGGAGGAGGAAATACAACATGCATGTGCCTAGCTTACATCACAGAGCTACCATCACCGGCAGAAGAAGCAACGCCGCTTTGCTGATGCTGCCGCTGCCGGCCGTCGCGGCGGCGACGTGGAAGTCACGCGGCTCTCTGTTGATGGGCAGCGAAGCCGAAGCCGGTGGCTGCGTCGTCGTCATCTTGGCAGGGGCCGGCGAAGCAGAAGCCGGCGGCTGCGTCGTCGTCATCTTGGCAGGGGCCGGCGAAGGCGCGTGGTGCAAGCCGCGCGGCTCCCTGTTGATGGGGAGCGAAGCAGCCGGCGTTGGGGTCGTCGCGACGCCGGGGAGACGACCCGCCGCCGTCGTGGCCGCCGCGGAAAGCATCCCAAGGAAGATGACAAGAAGAGCTGCAAGTTTAACACCACGCATCCTAGCTGCCTTTGAGCTTGAGGGGAGGAAGAGCAAAGCAGTGATACAGGAGTATCACAATATCACTAGCAGTGAACTGAGGACAGATTTGGATACTCTCCGTCTCTCCCTACGTGTAGTGTATATATATTGGTGAAAGACCACATACGGCAACCAATAATAATGTGGTTTTTGTTTCTAAACTGTACTGATCCATAACACTAATCCTTACCCCTGAATCGTCTTTTTAGGCTGTGTTTAGGTGGTGTTTGGATCTAGGGACTTAACTTTAGTCCCTGTCTTTAGACACTAATTTAGAATATTAAATATAGACAACTTACAAAACTAATTATATAAATGAAAGCTAATTCGCGAGATAAATTTTTTCAGCCTAATTAATCCATAATTAGATAATGTTTACTGTAGCATCACATAGGCTAATCATGGATTAATTAGGCTCAATAGATTCGTCTCGCGAATTAGTCCAAGATTATGGATGGGTTTTATTAATAGTCTACGTTTAATATTTATAATTAGTATCCAAACATTCGATGTGATAGGGACTTAAAAGTTTTAGTCCATCTATACGGGGCCTAGTTCCTTCCAAAGTTAAAAATTTGGGTTGAAATTGGTACGATGTGACTGAAAAGTTACGTGTGTATGATAGGTTGATGTGATGAATTGAAAGTTTGGATACAAAGTTTGGATCTAAACACATCCTTATTATAGTTTGGGTAACATAGTAGTACTTTTTTTTTTCAGGGAACATAGTACTACCTACAGAATTTTGTGCTAAAACCTATGTGATTTTATTAGAAGGGTTATTTCAGTTAATCTTTTATTAGTGGAAGTTGGGAATTTATCCCAACACCTTATTTATTTTTTTCTCTTTTTACTTACTCTGCATCGTACCTCCAAGATTTAACAGAGTTGTTGTTCTTGGTCTGCAATATATGGTTGGGTTAGCACATCCAAAAATTTCCTACACACATAAACTCCTAACTTTTTTTTTTCAAACTACTAACTTTCCCAAACTTCTATCTAATTTCAGAAAATTTCCTACACACATAAACTCCTAACTTTTTTTTTCAAACTACTAACTTTTCCCAAACTTCTATCTAATTTCAGAAACTAAACACAGCCTAAATCTAACAAATACTGCATGGCTTGCACAGTTGCACTGCTACTGCCCTAGTGCCCTGAGCAAAAGTGTGCGGCGGCACGTGGGGTGGGGAATAATGGCAGATGACGTCTAGGTCAGTGGGAGAGGCCAGTGGATACATGATGTGGATGCAATATATATGGACCTTTCGATCCAATGGTTCAAAAAGATCTAGCACAATGTTTACTACCAAATTTTATGGCATCATTTGTTTAGGTTTAGGCTTTTAAGGTGAATTTTCGGTGTTTGTAGTTTGTAAACCGATGGCTTAGAGTCCTAGCTCTAGTCTACACGTGCGAAAAGAAAGTACTCCAACATAACTTTTCGACTTAATAATGCAAGAATAGCTTATATTTATTTTTGAAAAAGAAAAAGTCCAACCAATAGTAGGTACTAGGGGCCATGTATGGCCCGATATCTGAATTAACTAGTTGGCACCCCGCGGCTTACCGCGGGATTTGCTAGTTTTATCGTCAAATAAAATATAAAATAAATGTTTTAAATAATTACATATAACTCTCTCTCTCTATATATATATATATGATAATGTGACTTCATATATAGCCTCTGCTATTATAATATAATTCATGTTTTATTTTTTTTAAACGTCATTGTGTATTCTTGTGATATATGAGAGTTATTTTCATGCACAATCTGAATATCGTCACAATTAGGTAGTATGCACCTCTTTGCTTTATCTCAAGCTTGTTTCGAAAATAGGTTTGGGTTACTGTATGTTATCCAATTGTTTATAAAAAACAAAACTTACACCTTATGAAATAATTTAATTTGTATTTGAAAAAATGAGTTAAGTTTGCATTATCTTTTAGGACTTGGAGAAAAAAAACATAGTATTATGTGCAGAATGGATAACAATGTCATGCATGATCATGAGTTAAAGGGAGGTGACTGAATGAGTAATCAATGATTATATTAGATGAATGAGTAGCTTCTTGATCCAATGGCTGATAACTCTGTACTAATGCGATCCGATGATTTAAAATTATTGATGATGTGGCTTCTTACATGCCTTGTTTTATAAGAGTAAATGCCTCTTAGTGGGTACCAATTATATAGGAAGATAGGATTTGAGATCCATTAGGATGAACATTAGTCTACACAGCGATTTGCCGTGGGAAGTACTGAGCAATTCTCAATATATTTTTTTTCAACAATCAAGTAAGGAGTAAAAAGAAAAAAAATGAAACATCAGGGTTTTATCAGTATTTACCATGAAACAAACAAATGATATCCGTGTTTTGATGTGAAAGATATTGATAAGTATATGTTAAATATTATAAAAATGATAGATAAATTTGTTAAAATATTGTGTAAATGATGTGAAGGATGATGATTGGATATGCTTGCATGTTGATTTGCATAATTAAATAAATTGCAGATGATGTTGCATTCTTGCATGAGATTGAATGTGCAATTATTGCTAGTGGGTGATAATACGGCATGGTTGCATATTAAGCTTTAGACTTAGTGGGCTATAACTTTATACTTTCATATATTCATACAAGATCGATCCTCCAACTCTTCATGGGACAAATCTTCTTTGGGTTCGCCCCTATAATAGTAGGTAATTTGGTAATTAGGGTTTGTAGAGTAGTAATTAAGGTATGTCGCAGTAGAGCCCTCCAGGACCTCCATAGGCGACGTTGTACCCTGGCTTGTCGGCGCCGAAGCCCAGCTGCTGGGCGCCGTAGCAGCCAGGCGTGGTGACGACGGTCCGATCCACCGAGTCCAGGAAGAGCTGCCCGACGGCGCTGATCCCGAGGTACTTCATGATGGTGGCGGCGAAGCGAGCGCCGCCGCACGCCGGCATGCCGCTGCCCATCGGCGTCGTCGTGTGGTTCCCCCCGGGCCTCGTGTCCACCACCCGCCCCCCCATCTCCACGTACGACCCCTCCGGGAACCCCGTGTCGAACGCGTCGTCCGTGTAGTAGCCAATCTCCTCATCCATCACCGCCACCCACCACACGAACTTGGTGTCATCCTGCATGCATTTGTAGTAGAGAATTGTCATATTAATTGTAGCTGCAGTCGTCTGATCTAAAACTATATATATACTCCCTATCACTAAGGTTTTATCTGCTAATTAGCCCAGGCAAAGCTAAAATTTAAATTTTCAAACTTAAGAGAATTTTCATATTAATTGAAGTTAATCTTAAGATATATTCAACGTAGTGTGTTTTTTCTGATATTGATTTTTTAATCGCTAAAAACACATATACAGAAGTTTTAACTATAAATTATTTTAATATGGGTAACCAATGATGCCATAAGTCTAAAATTGTATTTTTGAACTGTATGTAGTTTTTGAAATTTTTATGAGCTATATAAGTTCACTTTGTGTAATTTTATTTTTTTTTACATGTTTCAATAATTAATTCGTTCAACAATTTAAAGAAGAAGAGACACTGTGTTTTAAGTAAGAGGAGTGGTAACAACCATTGGCTGATCTGAAATTTTAAAATTTTAGTCGTATAAAATTTATGCTCTCTTGCTTTTGATAATAAGAATGAACCTAATTTACATCAACGATGTGTCCGTCCAATAAAATCACTTACTCTGTGGATGCTAAGCGTCACGCCGTATCTTTCGCCTCCATGCTGCGACAGTGAGTCGCTCCAGGAGGAGCCCAGAGCGAAGGAGCTGTTCTGAAGATGGAAACCATCGCAGTCCAGGTTGAAACAGTTGGTCTGAGCTCCGCTGTCGTTCTGCACATATATCATCAGTCAATTAGTTAATTATTAATCTATCTCAGCTCACCTTAATTATCCCCATGTATTAGCTATTGATCAGCCGCGCTGATGAGTCGTCACTTACGGTGTAATATATGAACAATCTTGATAAAGAGTCCCCATATAAAGCTGGCCAGGCCTGCGTTCAGTGACATATATACGAACAAATATATATATCCACAGAGAACATATATACATTATTAATATTCTAATATTATGTTTGCAATTATAGGCAGTAGTTATAGGCTTCCGTTATAAATCTATGTGATACTTAACATTTAGAAAGGAGATGGTTTGGATTTTTTTCCCCCGACTTTTTTTTAAAAGCATTTAGAACATATTGGTCGTGTGCTTTTTGATTTTCATTACAGAAAAAATATTGCAATTACCACGAGTCCAACCACAATCTGGTTGGCAAGAGTTTTTGGTGGATCAGAACTTGGATAGGGCCTGTAATCCTTGTCGAGCGTGTAGCCGACCATGATGTAGTTCATGGAGAACTCGCGAGGCTGCACGTCTACCTTCCAGTTTGGTACATCTGCCCGAGCACCATGGTACGGCCCATTTGTGCCGTAAGCACCAGCCACCTGTACATAATTAATCAATCAATTAGTTCTAAAAAAATCAATTAACGAACTTAATTTGCGCTGTAATTTAATCAAAACCGAAAATCATAAAAATGGCAAATCATATTTGTGACAGCTAGCTGGGTGTGGATAAATTGGACAATGGACATAATGACAACCTTAATTATTATTACTCATTCGTTTCAGGTTATAACTTATTTTGACTTTGGTCAAAGTTAAACTGTTTTAAGTTTATAGAAAAAAGTAGTAACATTTCAATGCAAGACAAATTTATTATAAAAATGTATTCAATTATTGATTTAATAAGAGCGTGTGACACATACGCTTGGCAAAAAAAAATTGATTTAATAAAACTAATTTGGTATTATAAACATTACCATATTTATCTATAAAATATAGTTAAATTTGAAGTAGTTTGACTTTGACCAAAGTCAAAACGACTTATGATATGAGAGGGAGGAAGTATTATTTTTGGCAACTCCTAATAAAAATATTTATATATCAGTTAATTACCTCTAATGTGCCTGATGAGCCGGACCATCCATCGTTGGAGATGGATGGTTTGTAGTGTGGATGGCCGAAGGAGAAGGCACGGCGAGCGAGCTCGCCGGCGGCCGCCAGGTCGGCGTTCGCCGACGGCCGCCGGATCGGAACTGTTCCGGCCGGGCAGCTCCCTCGCTTCCGCCATGTCTGGTGAAGCTCTTGCAGCCTCGTCGTGGCAATGCCGGAGCCGGATACTATCTCCTTGATGCTTCGCCCTGGCTTCATTATCTAGACAAGAAAATTGATTAATAGCATGGATTTTATTATATCTTAATTTTCATGTCTTGACCATGAATAAAGAAAGATCAATATTTTTTTTTGGTTTTTAGAGTAAAGGAGAGACCTGAACTTTTTGGCGGTCATGATCAGGAAGATGATTTAATGCCGGCTGCTCGTTGATGTCCACGCAGTCAATCACATCGCCATCGTCGCTCTGATTTTGGGGAAGAAAAAAAACACACACACACACACCAGCAGATCAGCTATGAATTCAAAACAGGCTAGTCAAATACACTCATGAATTGCACGCAGAAAATCTCAGATGAATAATATCATAAAATCTAAATTTGAAAAGTTGTATACTTCCGCACAACCTTCTTTTATACAGTAGAGAAAGGAAAAAGCGCATGTTGGATTGTGCACATTTACATCGATCGATCAACTCAATATACACATTTCTCAGAAGAACATCATATATATCGACACAAAATATTTAAATCCACTGGTCAATTCTCGATTCGGCATGATTAATAGTAAATAAAATTGTGCAAAAAAAATTATATATATTACCTCTATGGTTTTGTGAACCAAAGCCATTGCTCCAGTAGTAAACACCACAAGCAGCACAGCAAGTCTGACCAGGAGGACAGGCGTCACAGCTGCTGTGCTTGTAGGCTCCATGGCTTTGATCTAGTATTCTTCTGACGACGGAAGATACATGTCAATGGTTGGACGCGAGTGAGAATTTACCACTACATATAAGCAGTAACGGCAACAAAGAAATGCAATGTATTGATGTATATACAATTATACATGGTATCTATCTATTTTACTCACTAATTAAGCCACAGCTCACGCCCGCTGATAATTCCTACTATCTATTTTATTACTAGTATTATGCCAGGTCCCTCTGATTCCTATCCATTTTATAAGTAGTTAATTTGCTCCAAATATATATATAGTACTCCCTCCGTTTCACAATGTAAGTCATTCTAGCATTTCCTACATTCATATTGATGCTAATGAATCTAGATAGATATATATGTCTAAATTCATTAGTATCAAGATGAATGTGGGAAATGCTAGAATGACTTATATTGTGAAACGGAGGAAGTACAGTAGTATATACTTGTGTTTTTTTACCTGGGGCACGTGTAATACAATCTAGAGATTATTTGGAACTTGGGATTTTTTATAGTAATTAGTTTAAGACTCATAAAATTTATGTATTATGTAAATATCAAACATTTAAAAGTAGCCACTACTGAAAAAACAATTTTTTTTTACGAGAGCCCCCTATGGGTTGTAAACGTACCGTAACTGGTCACATCTGCAAAAATCGACCTTCATTATCGCATACGGCTCCTTAAAAGACCTCCTTTTCAGTCTTGCGGGGGGTGCGCACGACTCTACCTCGCGCGCCGTCCGCCCCCCCCTCCCCCCTTCCCCCTCTCCGTGCGCGCCACTTGTTCAGTCTTGCGGGGAGGTGCTGACGACTAGTTGTGATTTAGCCATTCCAGGTTGCATCGGCATCCATAGCCGAAGGTTGAAGACGGCGGTGGGCTATACGAACTGGGCCTGTAGCTCTACTAGGCTGGGCTGGATCGAAGAGAGACAGTTCGAACGGAGGGAGGCAGCGGACTGGGTTGAGACTAAAAAGAAGGAAAGAATAGGCAGCCCAAAACCAAGGAACAATTTTCATTAACTTTTTCAAACTATCTATTAACTTATTAAAGGAATAGAAAAAGGAGCCTCCGCGTTCGCTCTCACGACTTAGAAATTCTCATATTAATCGGAGAAAAAAAAACAGAGTCCATATTGAAATACAATTTAGAAATAGTTGAAATTCGGAATTAAAAAATAAGGAATATTGGAAGAGGAGACTAGAGTCCATATAGAAATACAATTTATAAATAACTTAAATTCGAAATTAAAAATAAAAAAAATATTAGAAGAAGAGTATAGAGTCCATATAGAAATACAGTTAGGAAATAACTGAAATTCTAAATTAAAAATAAAAAATATTAGAAGAAGAGTATAGAGTCCATATAGAAATACAATTAAGAAATAATAGAGATTTTGAATTAAAAATAAGGAATATTAGAAGTAGAGTATAGAGTCCATATAGGAATTTAAAACTAACTAAAATTCAGAATAAACATAACAAAATTAAAACGTCCCCACGTCGCCGCCCTCCCCGCCATTCCGCCCGCCGGCGCGCGCCCGCAAATGGGCGGGATTCGATTTGATCCCCCCCCCTCTCTCTCTCTCCCTCCACTCCCCACATCGCCGGCCAAATAGGGGCATTCCCGGCGTTTCCGCCCCTCCCTCGCCCATAAAAACGCTCCCCCAAACCTCCTCTCCCATTTCCCCCATTCGCCGCGCCTCTCCGTGCCTCCTATCGCGCTCGCGCCGCTCGCTGCTAGCGCCG
>CM020183.1:2230457-2241119 GCA_009805545.1 Oryza longistaminata
CGGAGTGGGGGCGCGGCGTGGAGCGGAGAAGGCGGCGGCGCTGACGGTTTCGGCGGCGGTTGCTGTTGTGGGGCGGGCGGCTGGAGGAAGGGGACGACCTGACAGGTGGGCCCCACCTGTCAGCGTCCCGGAGAGAGGGGAAAGGGGAACGGGCCGGCCCAAAGGAAGGAGGCCGAGCGCGGGAGGGAGTGGGCCGACGGCCCAATAGGGAAAAAAAGAAGGAAAAGAAAAAGAAAAAGAAGAAAGGATTTTTCCTGGGATTTAAAATTGCACTTTGGTGATTTTTAATTGGTTAAAATTATTTCCAAGGCTCTGAAAATTCCACTAAAAATCTTGTTAATGCATTGGAGCATGGGGAACTCAAGAAAAATTCCACCACGCCGAATTCAATTATTAATTGCATTTATTAATTATGGAATTAGCTCTAGGTTAATTAAGATAATTTCTTCGGACGATTTATTTAGCCAATTTTTAAAGCAAGGAGAGGGGGAAACTTCAGGGCGTGACACTCCTCTCTCTCCTCCGGCTCCCATGGCAGTCGCTCCCCTCTCCCCTCCGGCGGCCGCAGTGACCTCTCCCCTCTCCCTTCCGGCTCCCGCGGCGGCCTCTCAATTCCAGCGACGGCTCGGCGTCCCTCTCCGGCACTGATGGGGGAGGTGGGCCGATGAGCTCGGTGTCGCGGAGAGGAGGAGAACATCAAGCTTTTCCGGTGCCAGGGTGGGGGTGGAGGCATCGCCACTAGGCCATGAGCCCGAGGTCATAACCTCACGGTGTGCCTGATCCATTCTCCCCTGCTCCACACGTCAGAAAACGGCTTCTTTTCTGACGAAGAACGCGTGCCCAATCTGGGCTACTCGAACTTTGTTTGGTCACACTACAAGCTGAGTTGGCGGGGAATCTCCGGTTGGCTGAATGCAACATAGGTTCATTGTGAATGGCCTATGGACCTGTTTGGTAAAGCTCCAACTCCTAAATTTAACTTCAGGAGTTAGGTCTGGAGTAGAGTTGTGGAGCTGCCTAAACCCAGCTCCGCTCTCATTTTAGGTCTGGAGTGGAGTTGTGGAGTTTATTTTGAGAACAGTCCACCCAGCTCCACTCCCATTTTAGGTGAAGTGGAGCTGGAGCTAGAGCTGTGCTAAATAGGCCCTAGTAGTACTATTACATCATAGCTCGTAACTTTAACACGACTATACTCCCTCCATAAAAAAACCTAGCAAAAGCGAATCTAAACAACCCCTCCTAGGTTTTTTTTTTTTTTGGGAAGGGAGGGAGTATACACCAACCAAGATAGCGATTTACTAGTACCAGCTTTTGTTTTATACTAGTATAATAGCCGGTAGTTAGCAGGTCGATCCATCACTGAACAGGATATAAAGAGTTGGAGAACAGCCAAATACTCCCTACATCCCAAAATATAAAAAGTTTTGGTTGAACGGGATATATCTAATATTATGAATCTGAATAGTAGAATATATCACATCTAAACAAAACTATATCTAGTAATCTAGAGATGAATGAAGTAGAAGCAGAAAATGCCAAGGTGCTACACTACTCTGCATTAGCTCATGTTTGATGCATTAGATCTTCATCCAACGGTATAAACCCGCGTGCTACAGTAAAAATGTGGTTACCAGTGAAATCTGCCACTGTTGGAGCAGTGTTGCTACATATACATGCTCTGACTGTCGTTAGCTAGAGAAAGGGGATTAGGACGCCATCCTAATTGAGGCCGAGTTTAGTTTCAAACTTTTTTTTTTAAATTTCTAACTTTTCTACGCACACAAACTTTCAACTTTTCCGTCACATCATTCCAATTTCAATTGAACTTTTAATCTTGGCGTGAGCTACACACACCATGAGTGAGAATATTTTGCTTACACTCTCCTCTTCAGTGAAAGCTAAGATGCGTGAATATAATTTCCAATTAATTTAACCAATCATCTTGCGTATTGTCCGAAAAGGTTTGGTGAGAATTTGACTGCTCGTTTGCTCTGAAGAAAACAAAAATAATTTGACTTGTCGCTTCGAGCAGCATATAGCAAAGCAACACGCTTGATCACCAGCCAGTGCAATCAATCAGAAGCGGTTGCAGGATGACCTCCCAATCAGTGCGAGTTGTCAACGTAACTCACGTCCTCCCCGCCGGCGCTTCAGCGGCGGCGCCACCGCACGCCGGCGGCGGCGGCGGCGACGTCATCGAGCTCTCCTTCCTCGACACCATGTTCCTCGCCCTCACGCCGCTCAAACGCCTCTTCTTCTACGAGGCAGCAGAGCCGTCGTCGTTCCCGGCCATGGTCAGCTCCCTCCAGTCCTCCCTCGCCGCCACCCTCGCCGTCTTCGCGCCCCTCGCCGGCAAGCTCGCCTACCGCCCCTCCCACGACGACGTCGTCATCGACTGCTCCGTCGCCGCCGTCTCTCCGGGCGTCGTGTTCATCGAGGCCGAGTACCACGACGACGACGACGCCGTCGTCGACATGCGCCGCCTCGCCGGCGACGAGGAGCACCACACTGAGGCCTTCAAGCGGCTCGTGCCGGAGATGGACGTGGGGCGGCTTCCCGCCCCTCTGCTGTCCGTGCAGGTCACGAGGCCAGCCGCCGGCGGCGGCGGCGGCAGCGGTGGCGTCGTTGCCATGGGCGTGTCCATCCACCACGTGGTCGGCGACGGCCAGGCCGTGTGGCAGTTTATGAGGGCGTGGTCCACGGCGTCGCGGGAGGGATCGCCGCCGGCGGCAGCGGCCACAATTCCGAGGCGAGGCGACGACCCGTGGCTCGCGGTCTGCTTCCCCTCGCCGCAAACCTCATCCGCCGCCGCTCGCTACCCAGCTGCGCTCGCCGCCGCCGGCGATGACCACAAGAATTCCACGACGCCGAGATATCTTCTATCCCTTCAAGAACTCCATGGAAATCTTGCGTGGTGTCCTGCGAGCGAGCCGCGACAACGACCTCGCGAGTCTGCAAGAATGCGGCGACTGAGCTGCTCTGCTCGCCATTGATTGGTTTCCTCGGCTGCTTGCTTTGCTTGCGCTGTCTGGCTTAGTAGCCTAGGTAGGTGAAGGTGGTGTGTTGTTGCTAGCTGCTGGCCTGCTGCCATGATGGTGGCGGTGGCGTCGGCTTGCTGCCCGTTGACCAGCGCTCGCCCTCTGGTTCGCCGCGCCGGTAGCAGGAAAGACAAGTTGTGGTGGGCGGGTGGTGTCAGGAAAGCGCAACGCCGGTGCCTCCCCGCCGTCAACCGCCCACGTCGCGCCGTCCTCGCCCCATCGCGCGTTCCCGGCAACGGCAACGGGAAGGGGAAAAGAAGGATAGAGAAGGAGAAAACCAAGGAAAGAGAAGGGTAATCCAGGCATTTAGAAAAATATATCACCTCTTTAAACCCAAAAATAATAAAATAATGCGACTAGTGTCCTACGGCTAATTACACAATTTTTGTAGTGTCCATCAGCCGTGTCACGTTTTCGCGATGTCTTCCAGCCAATTACACGTTTTTTTGTGTGTCCTCTAGCAAATTTTGCCTTTGAAAATATTACTACGTTTTTCTACAAACTTGGTCAAGCTAAAAACAGTTTGACTTTGACCAAAGTCAAGTCTTATAACCTGAAACGGAGGGAGTAATATTTTATAATAGCTGGCAATTGGCAGGTCGATCCATCACTGAACGGGATATAATGATTTGGAGAACAGCCAAATACTCATACATCCCCAAATATAAAAAGTTTCGATCGAATGGGATATACACTTATAATACAAATATGAGCAGTAGAATATATCCTATCCAAACAAAACTTATATTTTAAGACGAACGAAGTATTTGGATTGGGATCCTCTTCATTGAAGGAGAAAATGCCTGAGGTGTTACAGTACCCTGCATTAACTCATGTCTGATGCGTTAGATCTTCATCCAACGGTAAACCAGCGTGCTACAGTAAAGATGTGGTTGCCAGTGAAATCTACCACTGTTGGACCAGTGTTGCTAAATACTTGCACTGACTGTTGTTAGCAAGAGAAAGGGGATTCGGCAGCCTTCCTAATCGAGTGAGAATATATTTTGCTTACACTCTCCTCTTCAGTGAAAGCTAAGATGCGTGAATATAATTTCCAATTAATTTAACTAATCATCTTGCGTATTGTCCGAAAAGGTTTGGTGAGAATTTGACTGCTCGTTTGCTCTGAAGAAAACAAAATAATTTGACTTGTTTGTCGCTTCGAGCAGCATATAGCAACACGCTTGATCACCAGCCAGTGCAATCAATCAGAAGCGGTTGCAGGATGACCTCCCAATCAGTGCGAGTTGTCAACGTTACTCACGTCCTCCCCGCCGGCGCATCAGCGGCGGCGCCACCGCACGCCGGCGGCGGCGACGTCGACGTCATCGAGCTCTCCTTCCTCGACACCATGTTCTTCGCCCTCACGCCGCTCAAGCGCCTCTTCTTCCAAGCACGGCAAGTACGTCGGCCAGCTCACCAAGTTCGCCGGCGCGCTCAACTGCCACGTCGGCATGCCATGCTAATTAACTAGACATGCATGCATATTGATAACGATATGGAAGAGGACAAGAGAAAGCTAGCTAACGATGCCTTTTATTTATATAACCTGGTGCCAGGCTGCCAGCTATGAAAATCTTGACAAAGTTGTGTATATGTGTGAAACCTGTGTAATTCTCACAAGCAAAATGAAAAGAAAAAGAAAAAAGAAAAAGGATCCGTTCATCCATGCTCCGAATCCGACTCAGACAGCGGCGAACGCGTCCTGCACGGACACGGACTGGGCATTTTTGTATCATTTGATCGATCATGGCGGCGGCGTCGTTTGCCATGGAAGACGAAGATGACTTCGGGTCGAGAAACCCCTACGACGACGTGGAGTGCAACCTCCTCGAGACGAAGACGAACCTTACCTCCGCGACATGGCGGCGATCAGCGAGTTGCTAGACTAGGCCGTCACTACCGTTTCGCAGAGGATCAGTCGCTCAGTCAGCCGACGACGACCGTCGTCGGCGGAGGCGGCGGCGAAGCGCCGAGCGGCAGCACTGGGCCGATGATGAAGACGGTGGAGGCACTGGGCGATGGCAACGACTGCCGGATATGCTTGGACGCCGCCGGCGGCGGCGGCGAGGCGTACATAGAAGGAGACGGCATGCGGCGCACACCGGTTTCACGCGCGGCTTTCTCATGGGCCACGCGTTCTCCACTTATGGGCTGAGCCCAACTAGTTTGGGCCGCATGGAGCTGATGATCCCGGTGTTGGGTCCATTTCAGATTGGACTGGGCATCCGGGCTGAAAAGGTAGGACAAGAAAAAAAAACAGAATATGTTGTTTGGTTGTCTGCGTCACTAGTACTCTCTCCGTCCAAAAAAAGGCAAACCCTGGGTTTACGTGTCCAACTTTGACTGTCCGTGCCGCTCATCGGCGCCGTCGTCGCCGACGCCTGGCTCGGCCGCTACTGGACCTTCGTCGCCGGCTCCGCCGTCTACCTCATGGTCACCAATCTTTCTCTCTCTCTAATACCCTGTTCTTTTCTGCCTCTGCCGACAACTCAAACATCACAGCTATGGAAAAATCCCCCAAAAAAATTCATAGGAATTTTGAAACAGTTAGACTCCTGCATGAACGGAGAAAAAAATTATGCGCTCGTGGCGGCGCCGCCGGCCGCCGGCGGCGGTGTGCAGGTCTCCGTCGCGCTCGACCGTGCCCACATGGAGGCGTTCGACAGCTACTTCCTGCAGAATTCGGACACCAAATCCGACTCGCCATCAATCTAGCTAAGCTACAGTCTTAACAGCATCAGTATATACCAATGTCTTCCTCCTCGTCGTCGTCGTCTTCGCTTGCCATGGATCGGGGAGAAGATAATCACGAGCTACCGCGTCAAGATCACCACAACGACATGGCGACGTCGAGCGAGTCGGTGAACCAGTTGAAGGACGATGGTACGGAGGAGATGGACGTCGATGACTACATCGGCGGTGGCGGTGGCGGCGAGGCGTTGATCGGGATGAAGACGGTGGAGGCGCCGGACGACGGCAGCAACTGCCCGATTTGCTTGGACGGCGGCGGCGGCGGTGGGGAGAAGACGACGACGGAGGCGTGGGTGGAGACGCCGTGCGCGCACCGCTTCCACTCGCGGTGCCTCGAGTCTTGGGCTCAGGTGAAGCTAGGGACCTGCCCCATGTGCCGGCGCGAGCTGACGGCGGCGGCGGCAGCGGCGACGACGACGGCCGGAGAGGATGTGCATGTGCTGGTGGCCGATCCGATGGTGGCGGATCCGCTGCTGGCGAGGTGGAATTTGTTTGTTCAACGGTCAACTGATGGTTTCTAGTTCTACTACTACGTCGACAATGTTGACTATGCTTTTTTTTTTCTCGTTGATTTAACTTGTGATCACTATTCGAGTGTACAAACGAATTGATTGTATATGAAGTTGAAGATTTTCTTAAGAAATTGATATGTGTGTGTGTATATATATTATAAAAGTCACATTGTTTAAAAGTTTGAGAAGAGCATCGCATTAATCTTTTTTTTTTTCGAGCAGCCAACGTTGTGACGGTTTATATAAAAAAGAAGATGTGCCATTTTTAAAGAGAAAGCAAGATCAAACCTTACAATGCACAGATAATTAAAAAAAAACTGAGCGAAAACCACAAATACAATAACTCTAGCAAACCTAAGCTAACAAGATCCTTAAAAAAGACAATGGCGGAGCCCAAAGCATCCGTCGATAAATAGATTGTTGTAAGGTGACACAGAAGCTCTGACTTCGTGAGACAAGTGTTATTGTTGCCGAGCTTGTCGCCTAGCGACACAACAGCTCCGACTTCACAGTTATCACAACATCGTTGCCAAAACGAACAAAGCAATACCGACGTCCGCTTTGGATCTCAGTCCAAGCCGCCAGAGCATCACTTCTTACACACAACTAACACCAACTCTCCTAGAAGACTGTAATATATATGTTATCATTACCAAACTTCATCGCATTAATCGATCCATATATAATTACAACTTGTAGTGCATGGTTTCAACATTCAATCCAACGGGCTCATTGTTGCATGCACATACAATGTGTTCGATAAAATGCTTGTGAGCTAATATTAACCTGGAGTAAACCAGAGTTACTATCAGCTTGCCGCTGTTTTTTCATTTTCTGTTGGTATATATTTTCCTGCCGGACTGGACTGTATAGTGCACTTGTTAAAGTCTGTGAAATTACCCCGTGAGTACTGACAAGCAGTGAATTTTACCCCGTAAATTACGCACATGGACAACCGGATAGTAGTTGCTCTCTCTCTTTCCGTCTTTTTCTTTAGAAAATCTAATCTTAACATAAACCTAGATACGTGTATGTATTTAGATTAGGATTAGATTGTTTGTGGTGTCTACCAGTAAAAGACCACACTTCACTCTAGCATCATATCAAAATATTAAAACTGTAAATGCATTGTACTAATTAATGACAAGAATGAGGATTATTATGATATCTTATTAGGTGAGAGCCCAGATGCTGAGAGGCTGAGATTAGCTGCTAAGAGAAAGCTCAGATTATTGGGCTTGCCCAACGGCCCATTTACTGCGTTGTTCGCCCCCACGAGCCGCGGAGCGGAATGGCCGGCTTCGTACGGCGGACCCCGTGTCAGTCTCATCCGCGGTGGCCCATGCCTTGGGCCCGTTCGGAAACAGAGAAGATCAAGGGCATATTTAGATTGTAGTCAAAAATAAAAATTTTACTTGACAAGATAATAATATTGTTAAAATTTTGGCAGGATTTGTTATGTATTTACCAAATTTGATAACGAACTAGACATAAATATTTTATTAGCAACTTTACCAAAAATGGTATGATTGAAAATAGCATCAAAGTGAATAGGCCTTAATTTATAAGAAAGTCTTGTAGGGTTGTTTAGATTATAGCTAAAATAAACCTTACCAAATTTTGGCATTGTCAAAATTTTGACATAGTTACCAAAATTTTGACAACTTGTCAAAATTTTAGTAGGATTTCTTATATAGTTACCAAAATTTGACAGCAAACTAAATGTAGCTACTTTTTTGGCAACTTTACCAAAATTTAGTAAGATTGAAAATGACATCAAAGTGATCAGGCCCTAAATTAACCCATCTATACAGGTAGGTATTGGTTTTGTAGCATGATCAAGGCATCAACCACTCTAACCACCTAATGGTCCTAATCTCGATCATATGGAATTATTAGTTAATTTAGAGTTTTGGAACATACATTTGTTGTAAACCTACCCTCGACCAACGGAGTACACACTTGCTGTGACATACTTCCTCCACCCTAAATATTTAACGCCGCTTTTTAAATATGTTTGACCGTTCATATTATTTAAAAAATTTAAGTAATTATTAATTTTTCTTAACATTAGATTCATTGTTTAATATATTCAGGTGGGAAAGTGCCCCTAGAATTTTTAAAAAACTACTTAAGTTTATGAATAAAATTCATAAAAGTAGGACGAATGGTCTGTTTAAAAGAGTCACGACGTTAAATTTAGAGACGGAGGGAGTACTTACTCTTAATTGCTTTGCTCGTCAGCTGGCTCTCGATTCTTCCTCGCGTCGCAGCATCAGGATGAGCACCCTGGTGCGAGTCCTCGGCGTCTTCGCCATCCCAGAAGTGAAGAGCTCGCCAGCAAGTTCCTTCAATTGAGTTCTCCGACTCTACCTGAGGTAAGTCCGTAAATATATAGATTCAAAGTTCTTCATCTAAACTTTTCGGATTTGCTATCTTACTTACATTCTTGGACTCGTATTTTTCACTTTTTCGTTTGTAGAATCTTACATCAAGATTTATATTCTTACATATAAAACTTGCTGTTACATTCGGTTATAGTGCACTTACACTCCTTTACAGTATACTAAAATAAGATTTTATAAGATTTACGATTTTTTTGACATTTTTGTCCTTTTGTTTTATTTCATTCAAATCGGGCTATATTTATTAGTTAAAAAATTTGTAAGATTCTAAACTATAGTTCTGTCGAAAGATTAATAGGTAGCTCCTAACTTTTTTTTTTCTATTTAAACTATGATTCATAAAGTAAATAAATTCCAATTGAATTTGATGTAATTAAATCTATAACAGCAGTAGTAGTACTTCAATATCACTCACTCAGTAAGTGAAGTACAGGTGAAGCTATCCCGTGTGGCGGCTGACGTCATCAAGGGGTCCCTTCTACCAAACAAAAAACTATAACCATCCCATACCACAAACCAAACACACAACTGGAACCATCCCATTCCAAAAAACTGGGATATGTCTAACCCATCCCACTTGGTCCCCAAACCAAACACTACCTTAAGACGGCAACTTGTTTGGCTGTCAGTCGAGTCTTCTTTTCTTTGTTGTGGGGCCGGTATCCAACTATCCAATACTCCCTCCCTCCCTCCTTCCGTTTATGTATTAAACAAAGAGTATATTTTGTATTGGTTATACTAAAATGTGTCGTGCTACAGTATGAGATTGATTTATTTTGAGACGAAAAAAGTACATAGTAAGTGGTTTGATTTTTTTAAGTTAAACTTTGATAAGTTTAATACAATTTATAGGAAAATTTAACAACATCAAAATATAAAATTAATTTTATTAAATCTAACATTGAATATAATTTGATAATATGTTTGTTTTGTGTTCCTTTTTGTTATTACCATGCACATTATTTTGCCATTTAATTTCACACATTTTTATCACTCGGCACTCCCCGTCCCACTTAAATTGCACCCTTGTTTTCAGCTGTGATTGTAGGGGATGGTCCAGGTGATCTCCGGACCGCTCTATCTTTGTTGATAAGAGTTGTAAACCAACACGTTTATTAGCGAATCATCGGATCCGTTTTCTATCCCTCTCGCAGCAGTAGAGACGTGAGAAGAAGCAAAAATTCTGTGTCCTTTCCTTTGCCCTTAAGAACATCGCGAAAATAGACAATGTACATAGATATAAGATCTGATCTCGAGTACAAACAACTTTAGATGTCTCACCCTACCCTCTGTCGACGTTTGATGTCACGACTACGGTATTTGGACAGTATGGGGATCGTCGGTGCTAGGATATACGCGAGACTGAGGTAAAAGAGATGGAGACATGGTATTTTACACAGGTTCGGGCCCCTGAGTTGTCAGGTAATAACCCTACATCTTGTTGGCCGAAGCCGGTATTGCTCTTATTCACCATAATCACATCAGTACAATATGTGGGTAGCCTATCTAACTGTTGTCGACATGTCGGTCTGAAGGTCTGACTCGTAGTCGACAACAGGGTAGTCTTCCTCCTCGAATCCGTGCCCGGCGAGATCAGAGATAGTGCTTTCGTATCTCCTGATGGTATCCGGAGACACCATAGGGGAATAGCCATGCCTATCCCTGAAGTCAATATCCGGCGGCGTGTCTTGGCGTATGTAGGCTTCTATGTTGATTGTGTTGGGTGTTAATCCTCTGTGTATGTTGATTCTCCCGTTGGGCGCTGATCCCGTTGGGTGTTGATTATCTCTTCATGGTGAGTGTCTGTCCCCTGTCTTCCTAGGGGGGCTTGTATTTATACTCATAGGTGTCCCCTTGTCCAAGTAGAACTAGGGAAACCAATATGGATACAATCCGAGTAGTCCTTGTCGTTTCCATGTAGAACTCTGGTTGTCTTTCCTTATCCGGAACTCC
>CM020183.1:2241159-2261347 GCA_009805545.1 Oryza longistaminata
TGGTGGGTCCTGCCGAGATTTAGTCAACTACTATTAGATTTGTGGTATCCATAACCATGACAGGTTTAGAACCAATTTAATCACAAAGTAATAATGTTTATAGCTCCACCATAACAATGGTGCTAGGGATTTAAACTCCAAAAGTTATAGTTTTGTGATAAATTCAATATTAAATATGCATTTTTGTGATGCTTAACCTAAAATCTACAGTTTTGTGATAAATTTGGTGCTAAATATGTAGTTGTGTGATACAACTCCTTAAATCTGTAGTTTTGTGATAATTTGGTCAAAATATCTGTAGTTTTGTGAAATTTACTCAAAAAAATATGACATGATTAAAACAATTTTAATTGATATGGTTTAACGAGAAAAGATAAATATTAACATCAACTACACTTGACAAGATCTCTATCTCTATCTCTTGTCTTCTCTATCTCTATTTCTACTATTAAACAAAATTAAAAATGTTTACACTGGAATTTTGATACGTCATCCGTATTTGAGTTGGTTTGGGTCATATGTCCCCTTATCTGATTCGGCATGAGTCTAGACTCTAGAACAACTATTATACACTCCAAAGTCCAAACCAAGCCCCAACCCCCCTCCCCCCTTCCTAGCCCAACCAAACCGGCCCCATCGGCGCCGCTCGCACAAATGATGCCTTCTTTTTTCTTTGTTTTTCCCGATAATCCTAATTCTCTCCTTCCGATCTCCTCTATTTTCTCCTTCTTTTCTCTTTTTTTCTCATTTTTCTCCCGTCATAAATATTTTCCTCTTAAATTTATTAAGTTTGTTACTTTTCAAATGTTTTCCATCTATAGTAAAAAAAACCTTTTACTAATTGAATAATCGAAAATTCAATCTTTGGTTCATGTGGTATAGAAAAATGCGCATGTCTCAACTTATGGAATAGTCACATATAGATTTTGTGAGGCTATGGAAAAGTATACATAAGAGATTTTTTTTGTGTGATGACACATGAAGCGAGCGCAACCGGATTCGGGGCTATATTTAATTTCTAACTTTGTTTTGCTATTGTTTTGTTTGTCTTGTTTCGATTTGTCGTTTAACTTAATAGAATTTTTATTAATCATGAAAATTGTTTTCACCTGTTGTAACGTACAGACATTTTTGCTACTAAACTATATAAGTGTATAAGATTAATCAGGAATATTGCAATTGCAATGTTCAGGTGACTCCACTCTCGACGGGGGTCGACATGTCGCAGCAGAGAAGGAGAACCTTCTTGCTCAACGCCGGCGAGATCGAATCTCTGAAGCAGCGCATATCGGAGAGCGAAGCCGGCCGCGAGCAGCTGCGCAACCGGCTGTCCACCTACGTGGCCATCTCCTCCCTGGCGTGGACGTCCATCGTGCGCGCCAAGTCCCTGGACGCTGCCGACAAGGTCTACTTCATGGTGAGCGCGGACTGCCGGCGCCGGCTGCGCCCGCCGGCCGACGAGGGCTACTTCGGCAACTGCGTCACCACATGCGTCGCCAAGGCCATCTCCGGCGACCTGTCGGCCGGCTCCGACGACGGACTAGCCGGTCTCGCGCGCGCCGCCGCGGCGATCCAGAGGGCGATCCGGGAGGGTCTGGAGGTCCCGTTCGGCAACTCGGAGCGCTGGTTCGACGGCGCCACGGCGACGACCCCGCCGGTGAGGTCGTTCACGAGGTCGGGGTCGTCGAACCGGTACATGGCGTACGAGACGGACTTCGGGTGGGGCGCGCCGAGCCGCGCCGAGCTGGTCACCGTGTACGGCGACGAGGTGGTGATGATGCTGGGCGCGGCGGACGGCGGCGTGCAGGTGTCGGTGGTGCTCCGCCGCGCGCTCATGGATGCGTTCGCCGCCATCTTCCGGCGGCAGCTAGCTGGTGGTGTGATGTCAGCCTGATTACCTGAATCTGAATGATTTATAATTTGTTTGTACCCGTAATAAGCTAGCAGTCCTAGTAGTCTGCAATCACTCAGGATGCAATTCAATTACAGGTCACACAACAACATCTCTGAATTTACCTTTTCAGATGATTACTAAATTTTTGCAAATTGGATTATTAATGGTAGTCGTTTGAGCTACTATTATCCTGTGGCATTAAGGTTTTCAGGCCTTTTGCCCCTCCGGCCTGCTAAGATACAGAGCTCATCCCTAATCCGAGTGATGATCCCTGCTAGCGATGTTTTTGTATTCTTGAAAACCCCTGATGTTCCTTTCCTTCATTATCTCCTATAAGATTAAAATGAATAACGACTTGTTGAGGCCTCCCCGATCGATCAATCAATCTTCTAATGTTGTGACTTTTTTCTCATGAATGCTGATCATAGCCATTAGGGACTAGACAATTTTGGCAGCATCGATCTCAAATTCTCGAGACCACTCATCGTAACCACATGATTTCTTTTGACTACAAGAGATTTATAATTTATCATCCTTAAAAAAAACCTGAAGATACCATATTTTCTAGTGTAAATTTGGTATCTCGAAATACCAAAAAATTTAATCTAAAATATAGATATTTTGAGTTACTTTCTCAAAGACTATAAAATCTCTCACGAAAGATGCATCGTATCTCTCCTCGCCACTCAATATTATACTATATGCATGACAGCATGAACCAACAAATTAGCAAACACATACATATAGTCGAAACTTTTTGTAATTCCCCTTCTTGTTATTTCTCTAAACTCTTATAATCATCACTAGAGATGATGCTATTTCGTTTATTCCATATATCATCTAAAAAATTATAAAAAAGATAATATAGATTAATATGTGTGATATATGACTACATAAAAACATGTAAGTTTAAATTTGATTTTTATATGTTAAAAAACAAATAAATTAATTTTTTTAGGTAAAGAGAGAATATATTAATGACTGAAAGTGGGGTTACATTCTCGATTGAGTAGTTCAATGAGTTCTGCGGGGGAACTTTGTAGTGATATTATTTCCCTACATTTAATTTATTTTATCATTTTATTTTCATAACTAATACATTTCATATATATTATTTCCACACATTCTCTCACTCAGTTGCCCGTCCTATTTAGACCCTGTTTGATTCAGCTTAGGATTATTATAATCTAGATTATTAGAAGTAAACTGAAACAAACAAGTAGATTATTATGTTAGATTATTATAATCTATAAGCCAGATTACTATAATCCAATAATCTCCTCTAGAGAAGCTTTTTTCAGATTATTGAATGGCTAAAGACCCACTACCCTTAGATGCCTCTAATAATCTAGAGAAACAAACAACACGTAGCTTATTTTATGTCAGCTTATTATAATCCAGTTTAGAGTAATCTGATTTAATAATCTAGATTACAATAATCTTAAATGAAACAAACAGGGCCTTACACCCTTATTAGTACGTCCTACTGAGTAGATTAATCTGTACATGTTGTTGCAGCATCTATCAGATTCATCGTGAACTAACCTAATGGTCCAACCCCATCTAGATATGCTCTACTATTAGAAAATTTGGAAAATCAAATCGCCGGACGGCTGACCTCGTTTCCTGAGTTTAATACTAGACCGACCACTGGCCACGTACGGAAACTAATCAAATGATTCCGACTTGCCACATCAAAATACTAATCAACTATTACTCCCCCCGTCCAAAATAAGTACAGTTTTACACTATTCACGTTCAACGTTTAACCGTTCGTTTTATTTAAAAAAAATTTATGATTAGTATTTTTATTGCTATTAGATGATAAAACATGAATAGTATTTTATGTTTGACTAAATATTTTCAAATTTTTCACAAATTTTTTAAATAAGACGAATGGTCAAACGTTGGGCACGGATATCCACGGCTGCACTTATTTTGGGACGGAGGTACTTGTCATTTTTTAAGCAACTTTGTCGTTTTAATTTTGAGGTGGTTTTAAATCTTTGGCTACAGCAGCCGTTATCTTCAACTATATTTGTTTGAGAAGGATCAAACGATTTGTTCTCATCTAGTACAATTTAGCTATTGTAACTTTATTGAGCTTGCTATATCTGTTTGAGAATACCAACCGTTAAATATTTTAACCCACTGTTTTAAATAGAAAACAGTTGAATTATTTTCCGTTAGGCACGACACTTTCACCGATACCCACACCTATAACTCTCTATATAACAATTTTTACCTCTCATAAGAAAATATTTTGTAATATTAAGTTTGATACTCCTTCCATTTCACAATGTAAGACTTCATATAGATGCTAATAAATCTATACATATTAGATTTATTAGCATCTATATGAATATGGTTAATGCTAGAAAGTCTTACATTGTGAAACGGAGGAAATAATATTTTCTCTCTCTTATATACATATATACAAACAACATAAGCACTACTTTTTTTTTTGCGGGAAAAAAAACTACATAAGCACTCATAGTTTGCTCTCGCCAGCTATATATAGCTAGCTAGCTTTCGGTTCGCCCTCCGCCGCAGCACGTCGTCGTCGTTGCAGCACATCAGGATGAGCTCCCTCGTGCGAGTCCTCCGCGTCTCCCATGTCCACCCCGACGAGGTGGCCGTCGGCGGCGCATGGCCGACGCGCGCCGTCAAGCTCTCCTTCTTGGACAGCTTCCACGTCAACAGGGCGGCGATCCAGCGGCTCTTCTTCTACGAGGGCGACGACCTCCCGCCATTCCAGTCTACTGTCCTCTCCCTGCAGTCCTCCCTCGCCGCCGCCCTCGCCGTCTTCCTGCCCCTCGCCGGGAAGCTGGCCTACCTCCCCAACTCCGGCGACGTCGTCATCGACTACTCCCCGGACGCCGTCTCATGTCGACGTTTGATGTCTCGACTACGGTATTTGGACAGTATGGGGATCGTTGGTGCTAGGATATACGCGAGACTGAGGTAAAAGAGATGGAGACAGGGATTTTTATACAGGTTCGGGCCCCTGAGCAGTCAGGTAATAACCCTACATCCTGTTGGCCGGAGCCGGAGTTGCTTTTGTTCACCATAATCACACCAGTACAATATGTGGGTAGCCTATCTAATTGTTGTCGACATGTCGGTCTGAAGGTCTGACTCGTAGTCGACAACAGGGTAGTCTTCCTCCTCGAATCCGTGCCCGGCGAGATCAGAGATAGCGCTTTCGTATCTCCTGACGGTATCCGGAGACACCATAGGGGAATAGCCATGCCTATCCCTGAAGTCGATATCCGGCGGCGTGTCTTGGCGTATGTAGGCTTCTATGTTGATTGTGCTGGGTGTTGATCCTCTGTGTATGTTGATTCTCCCGTTGGGCGCTGATCCCGTTGGGTGTTGATTGTCTCTTCATGGTGAGTGTTTGTCCCCTGTCTTCCTAGGGAGGCTTGTATTTATACCCATAGGTGTCCCCTTGTCCAAGTAGAACTAGGGAAACCAATATGGATACAATCCGAGTAGTCCTTGTCGTTTCCATGTAGAACTCTGGTTGTTTTTCCTTATCCGGAACTCCCTCGATATCTGAAGTCAGTTTCCGTGTAAGACATGGCATGTGGTGGGTCCTGCCGAGATTTAGTCAACTGCTATTAGGTATGTGGTATCCATAACCATGACAAACTGCGACAAATATTTAGGGACGAAGGGAGTATAACAAATTCGGATAGGTGGATTTCATATTTGTTAGAGCAGGTACAATAGCTGACTATAAGCCAACTATAAATATATTTTAAAGAGATAAAAGAGAAGAGAGAAGAGCAGCGGGCTACAGATCTGTAGCCAGCTGCAGCACGGACGCCAAGACATAACGTGTATATGACAAGTGAGACTTGGTATTAATAATAAAGCACTATTATATAAATTGACTATATATAAATTGACTATTCACATTTAGATTGATTTTGTTAGGACGGAGCGAGTACAACAGAGAGGCCATGCTAGTGCCGGAAAAAAAATACAAATATACTTATTTTTACAGTAATTTACGTTTATATACCTGTATGAGACAGGCTTGCAAAAATATACTTGTTCCACGGGCGCTAAAAAAGCGGGATGTCAGGACCGTGTTCCTGTAGCTCCAAAACACAGGATGGTTCTGCGGTTTTAAAGCGCGGGAGCAAGATAGCCAGCGATTTATTTACTGAGGGAGTGTTTTAGGAGAAGGGGATTGAGGAGATTGGGAATATACGCAAAACGAGGTGAGCCATTAGCTCATGATTAATTGAGTATTAACTATTTTAAATTTCAAAAATGGATTAATATGATTTTTTAAAGCAACTTTCTTATAAAATTTTTTTGCAAAAAACACACCGTTTAGTAGTTTGAAAAGCGTGCGCGCGGAAAACGAGAGCCAATCTCCCCTATCACCCCTAAACGAACGATGCCTGAGTCGACATTGTTTGACATTGTTTTGGGACTGTTTGCCATTGTTTTGGCACTGTGTCGACCTATTCATGGGCCGGTTCCGCACATTGAACCTGTGGGATCGTTGCGTGAACAGTGTCAAACAGTATCGAAAACAAATGCTACAGTGTTATACAGTGCTACAAAACATTGAAAATCGCTGACGGCCTCCCTCCCGCATTTTGAACCTGTGGGACCATCGCGGTCCCGCGTTAGCAAATTTATTTCTGCTAGCGCCTGCCAGCCTGCCAGGCGCGGGGAGCCGGGGATGGGGCTGAACGTGCGTGGGGACTGGGGAGCAGCGAATATGTGTAGCCGGCCCCCACGGGAACGGCATGCGCGGAAGGGTCTGCGCCATGGTTCACAATTCCAACGAAAGCCGATCGAATTTCGTGAAATTTTGATGTTTCGACATGGCTTGAAATTAAGTTTTGATTGAAATTTTGAAGGTTAAACAGTAGATTTGTTGAAATTCAGCCAAAATTTATTGAAAACCGTAATACCGATGTGGCTTGAAATTTAGTGGTCAACCGGTAATGTAAACCCGAGAGCGTTGTGGCTACACTCTGTCGTAGAATAGCGTCTCCGTGTATACGCTAGCAAAACATCCACACATGCTTTACTATGGTTATATATATATATATATTTAGCTAGTTGTTTCTTACCGTGTACCCAGCACATCGTTAGTGGGGCTCATGCATTAAGGTGAGCGTTCAGACCCACTTGACCGGTGTGGACGTTGGCACGCCCGCTGAGGTTAAAGCTGGCCGGTCACAATTCCTGTGGCGCCGCGGCTCGCAAGCGTCCTGGTCGTATCTTCGCCGCAATGGTGAGGAGCGGCGGCTGTCGGCAGGAGACCGCGGTAGGAAAGCGTATTCGCTTTCCGGGCGGCGCTGAGGGAGAGAAGCACGGCCGCTGGGCCCGCAACCGACGGTCGTCCGACGGGCTCGGACAGCGGGCTCGCAGTGTTTGAAGGACGAACGGTCCCTATCGGCCTCACACGAACCGATCGTCAACGGTCTTGAACGTCCGGAGCGGCACTCAGACGTGTGAGACACGCCAGACAAAGGCGCCATCACGGGTACGATCTGGCTGCACCGGTGTAACCGCTCACAAACGAGGTACTCACGGACCAGGTGAGCCGCCCCGCCGGCTGGTAGCAGAAGGCTCCGCTCGCAGAGACCTATTAACGCCGCCGTCGAGCCGCGACGCGCGTACCAGGACCGCCCGGCGACGCGTGTCGCGTACAGGCGTGCCATGCTGCCGCCCCGGGGCTGATAGGGAATGTATGTGTTTCGATCCGGCTGGTGGAGCGAACACCAACAGTCGGCTGTCCAGCGGGTCGCGAGGCGCGTCAGCTATGCGCCGTACGGTGCCGCGGAACGGTCGCACATCAATGCTTGTTTTTCGCTGTCAGTCATATGTTGCGGCCCCCAAGGCAGGACAATTTGTCTAGTAAGAAGGGGTACACGCATTCACGTGAAAGGACCTGGTTGAATACGATGGCTGAGGCACGACAAAGACACGCACAAGAGCGGTCAGAAGTGAACAGAACTGGCTGACCTTGTTATCGAAACACGCCCACGACACAAAGGACAACAGATTCTGCAGATTCTGGTTCGGTGATCATGTGTCCATCAAGAGGCATGGGTTCAAAGAGAAAGGTGAGAGAGAGAGTCAGAGACCGTTTCGAAGCGTAAGTAGGGGAAAGGTTTTCTTTCCCTCGCTGAACCGCAACGGCATGTTACACAGTCTCAAGGTCAGAAAACTTACCCACGAAAGTTGAGCCGTAGTACTGCAACTACTGCCGACTTGCTGATGCCCACCCCCCCCCCCAGTCTCGGGTAAGGCCCCCTTCAAATTTTTCAGCACCCGCAACCACCCCGGAAGGGAAAAAACACGCACTAGTGAGATATATTCAGTGAGTTTTCCCTACCTACATTGTTGCGGGTCCGTTACGCACTATCTCTAGAGTCCGTCTACTCACTAACATGCGGCCGACCAGGAACAAGTAGTAAGGCCTTCAGCAGAGGTAAAGTTTCCTCCAATACAGCCGGAATCGGCCTCCTGATTAAGCACTGGTTATCGCACCAATTAACCATACATATTATAAACATTGGTTCACCTTTTGAGCGTTCGCTCGGGGCTATTTCTATCTAATATTCTTTCTGAGTATTGATTTCAGGAAAATTCTAATTCGACATTGTTGAAGACTCCATGTCTCCTATGGTTCTATCACCAAGATCGACTAAGGCGAGTACGACAAAATGTCGGACAAAGCTCCGTCGAGCTCTACGCCTCTCGATCGCTCGAAACGGTTGTTGGATCCTCGATAAGGATTACGGAATGAGAGATGATGTACCGCCGAGATAAAATTTCTTGACTTTTAATCCAAATTCTGCGATTACAGCAAGACGGGAGACTTAGTTGTACGCTCTGTACTTCTCGTCGACATCAGAGATTGAACTTTAGAACAAACCCTTTTCGGTGCCGCACGAGGCTGACATAAGGAGTCCAACCGTTATCTCTAAACTCACCGAGAAGGTCACATGAGCTCGATAACCAGTTTACTCCAATGTCTGCGCGCTGGTTGGAATTATGAAATTCGTTCATTTGTATTGAAGTCGAGGGCTACTGTGGTACATCATCATGAAATAAACCGTGCAAAATTTAATCAGATAAATATCTAAATATTGTTTTAATGTTATTATATTTATAGTTGAAGGAGGTTAATCGTAGAGCATTTTCTATCACTCGCTCACCTAATAGTAGTTGACTACCCGTGATAAGAATGTATAACCCGCGGGAAATGAGGTGACACCTCCACCCAACTACGTCCTCCAAAACTTGATAGATGCTCTTTCGCGTACGTGCACTAGCTGCCAACACCAGATAAAACTGACCTATTTGCGACTGTAAATCTCCATATATTCTGGTGAACGAGTAGGGCTGGAGACGCTTCGCGCTTACCGCGATAAGGGAGGAAAGGACAGCAGCGGCACCTGGCGCGCGCGGGTCGAGTCTGAACGTCGCGCTCCAACCAACTGGACACAACGGAGTTCGGCGACTCAACCGGAAAAATCTGGTAATAACTTCACTTAGGCTCTCGCCAACCGCCCCGGTGCTGGCGATACCATGCACGCTCTATATTTTGTGTTTTCTTTACCAATATCTCCAACCATCACGTCGACCTAGTGCCTCATTAACCACTGCTACCTAAAGACTTTCTGTCTGGGCAGCATACATCGTAGGAGCAGGGACAGCACGCCACATATGTAGTAGTGGAGATACTAGTCCACACGACAACGAAAATCATAGCATGGCAGAGGCAGCGGAAAAAACCGGCGACACGCACGGCCCCGAAGCCCTAGCGGTAGAAGTCACGCGACTGGGACAGCACACTCCGCCCACGGGATTATTTTTGGCGCTGCAATTCCAAAACCTCACAACCATAGACTACTAACTGAAGAGATAACCTGGGGACACAACACCCTCAGCAGTACGTAATAACAAACCATGATTATGGCTCTACGCTACGAACCGGCAACGTGCGGCATATCTAACTAAAAACTCAGGGCGATGTCCGCCTACGTCCTCACTCGATCTCCTCATTTGCTCTCTCTTCGCACACGCCGACCCAGCTGCTGTATGGACGGGGCGGATGAAGGGGAATCGAGTGGATATGGATAGCGCACTTGGGTGTGATCGGTGGTGCCCCGGAAAAAATAGATGAGCAGACGGGCGGGCACCACGGTGTTACGCTAGGGGTCCAGCCTCCCCACCTGGTGGCCATGTAAACCGCGCTGTCCTAGCGCGAGTATAACCCCGCCCGCGATCACATGGGGCAGAGAGCGGTGTCGGCCCCAGGACGAGCTAAGGCTTTTGGTCCGTGTGCCTCCACGCGTCCGGCAAACTTTAGCCGGACAGGCATCTCACGCGGATGGTCATTGTGCATTTGCTACCGGCCGACAGGGGTGCTTGAGTAGTAATTTTTTCAGAAGAGCTCGCAAGGAGCCGAAAGATTCTAATGATGTGGAAAATGCAACCGCTCACGATATGGATTAGCGCGTTCTGCTAATTTCCGCCTCTTCTGTCGCGGGAGGCCAAAATTTTTGCTTGGAGAAGCGGTGAAACGTTTAGTCAAAAGTTTTTATTTTTTGGCTAGAGAACTGGTTAGAGAGTAATGTGACAATTGGACTGCCAAAAAGTTTTTGATTTTGCGCAGTGATTGTAGTGCATCAGGAGAGAGTAAATCGGTCGGGAGAGTAATTGCCAAAGTTGCAACAGACGACAAGATGGCATCAGTACTAATGCTCACAAGTTGCATGGAAATAAGAACATGAAATAATTTGTGTAATTGCGCCTTTTCCACCGATTCTCTGGGAGGTTGGACGATTCAAAAGGAAAGTTTTGTGTTGTTTTCGGAGGTTGTTAGGCGCTGATGTTAGGATAGAGTAAATGTTTGGCTAGGAAAATGGAAAAGGAAAATTGGGAGTGTAGGATGGATATTACACGATGGTGGACATCCGCATCCCGCGGTGCAGAGGACGCCCCGTAGGCGTCTGTCGGAGACGTCAGGCTTGCAACGACGCCTGAGTTTCAGCAGCCTGCCTTTGGTAGAAAGCCTGTACGCCGCTCCGCGCCACGGAGCCCCGTTCGAGGCCACAACCGTCTGATGGCCTTGGCGAGCTGTACGGCCGGACTAGCCGAGGTGAGCTGTAGCGAGCACTCGCCGCCGGGCCGTAACGCCATGCCGCTACGGTGCATCACGTCCTGCTCACGCCTCTTACGACGGCGGCCGCGATAGTTAAGTTTACATCTCTCCGGTCGATGGTCGTAACTGTCGTTTCAGGATGTGATTATGGCTAGCGGACCACTAAGTTGTCGGAGAAAGACAAAAGTAGAACCGGGTCGCTCGTTCAGCCTGCATCACGAACCACGCGCGCTCGGGAGAATCGTGGTGCCGTTCGCCATCTCCGCCGTGACGCTTAAGAACGTAGTCCGCCACGATCCTGGCCACTCCGGGACGCCGACGCACGCGGTCCCCGAACCGGGACGCGTCGCCGAGACCGCGGTACGGCGGGCACGTCGCGCGGCCGGCCTCAGGGCCCGCCGACCCGGCTGCTCGATAGAGCCAAGACGTGAGCCGATGTAGGCATGGGTCCCTCTAGGTGGCGACCACCCACAGCTCGCGTACCGGCGCCGGCTTGTCCCACGTCCGCGCCGAGGCGCCGCGACAACTCGTACGCGAGACACAGGGATGTGCGACACCGCCTGCGTCAGGCGAACCGGCGCGGGGCTCGGTCCAAAACCAGCAGTTAGATCCTTCGAGGCGCCCATAGTGGCCTCCTCGCCCTCGGTCGAAGGCGAACCCTCCCGCCTGCTCGCGTTTCGCCGAACCACTCCGCATCTCCACGCACCGGTACAGCCGCCCGTTGCCGCTCCATACGGGAAGATAGGCGACGCTAGGCAAGAAACGCCGGGTAGCCGCGATCAGCATGGGACGTATATCAACTGCCCGTCCACAGAACTCGCCGGCGCTGAATCTACCCCCGCCGCCGCCGCACCCGGCACGCGGCGCCGCCCTCCACGACTTCCCATTTGTTGCTGCATCCGTCCCTGCCACGGATTAAACCACCGCCCGGCGCGACGGGTTTCACGGGGATCTCGCAACGCAGGGCGAGATGGCCGCTCTTTCCAGGGAAACACCAACAAATGAGGATCTGGAGGCCGGCGGCGAGAAGCGAGGCCGCCTCCAAAGAGGGAATTTCTGTCAAGCACGCGTATGGCGTACGTGGTGGCGTGGGTTGCGGCGCAATCTAGGAGTATTTGGTAACTACTAGTTATTCCTCAGTCTAGTACGCGACATTGGACGGGAGAGATCGAACGGCTGCCGCTTGCGGAGAGGCTTAACACCATGTTTGCTGCTTAGTAAGATAGTTCAGATACGTCTACGCAAATACTCCTACATTTTGCCGTGACGGAGTGCTTTCTGAACTGACACTAATTTAGAAGCACATGCAACCGATATAGTTCACGACCGGCGTAAGCTGGCGGGGTTGTTATCGTTATTACTGACTTCTCCGGATTGATAACGTGGTGGCAACTGGCATGAGATCAATGTGGCGGGTTGGGTGACTTGATCGGTTTGTAGCTTAGTTTGCTGATTTTCTCTAACCCAAGTTGTTTTAACATTTGATGCCCCCGGTAAACATCTCAACGAACCGCGCGCGAATCACCGCGCTCGGAAGCGTAATTTGACTCTTCTGTAAGTCCGTTCGAACGGGACGCGGCTGACGGAGCTACGTGGTGCACGTGTTGGTGTGGCTAGGTGGGCCACGGGGGCGGGCTAGCTTTCGGCGCGAGGCGAACACGCGTACGTACGTGGAGCTATCGGATGGAGTTTTCTCTGGCCGGACTAATTACTTTTCTGCGTCGGTTTGGTCGGCGGATGTTTGCCTTCGCCCTGCCGATATCAGCGCAGGTATATGATCTTCGCTGCCAGGACAAGCACGAAGATGTGACCATCTGCATTCAGAGAAGGGTGATTGCAATGACATGTGTATCTGTAGTCCACAAGGTGCTCGTGGGTTTACAGCAGGGGCGGCCGTTCAACTTGTGAAATGTGCAGCTCGGTGGGGCAACAAAACTGTGGCGTGTAGGCTCAGACAGCCCTGTACCTGAAATCACGTGTACACAAGACAATGGCGATGCACAGTAAGCAACAGAGGAGTCTGTGCTAAGACACATGACCTGTTAACTAACAAAATGCGCGGAAAAACGCGTAGATCGAGTCTCCTCTCACGGTGTCCACCATCGTATTTGTTCGGATTCCGTTCGACTTAGTCAGACACGATTAGACTAGGGCAGAGGGAAAGCGTCGCCATCGCTGTTGTCTGTGAACTGACTCTCACCCACTCACACACCCTTATCCACTCAAAAGATAGAGCGGGTCCGGAGTCACCTGAGCACGCTGATGCATGCGAGAAAACCGGATTCTAGTTTCATGCGAGATAGAGATCCAACTCAACTGGGTCAATCTCACTACGCGATGTGAAACAAGGGTGCCAAGAATGCTTAAAGTGGGACCCGGCATATTGTGCTGAGGGGAGACGTATTCGCATGGGCTATGCACGGGACATCGTACGGCAGAAGTTGATAACAGTAAAAGTAATGTGTGTATGTCTATTTATGCAAACTGACAGAACGCAATCGCTATATTCGATCATAAGTGAATGTAGGCAGAGATACTCCCTCCGTCTTAAAAAAAAATGGGTCAAAACCCTAGGATTTTGCGTAGTCCAATTTTGACTGTCCGTAACAACTTTAAAAAGTGAGACACAAAAATAACTAATATTATCATATTATCGGTATTTTCCAATTGTTGTTAGATGATAACACATGATTAATATTATTAAAAGCGTGATTCTTTGTCTTATTTATTTTCTTATTTCATAAAGATTATATTTTTATATCTAAATAAGATAACAGGTATCTCGTGATCTCATTTGACGTTGGGTGGGTTAAATTTTCCACACTAGGAAAACGTCAGAGATTAGAGTTTGTCTATTTTAGAAAGAACGTTGTTATAGGAGTAAGAACGCTATGAAGAAACAGAAATGTCAGATCCTAGCAACACGACTAATTCACTATTGACTTACTATCCCCTGCTTATAATATATCTTCAGTAGTATAAATAATACTAGTAAACTTTCAATATTGTGTCTCGCGCGATCTAGCTAGAATGGCTACGAACGAGACACAGATAGGACGTTTTCACGCTTGTTGACTGTAACTACCTCAATACAACCACGTACTTTTAGCAGACCCTTATGCTCCTAGAAATATATACCAATTATAGAAGCCGCCTAGTGATACAACGCGAGGCGTGAGAAATTGATGGCCATGATTTATAGATGAGGAGTATAAGTGGATGAGTCTTGATATGGACTATGTTTGGCGGTGTTAGGCACCACAAAGGGCACCAAAAGGCTAAGAAAGGTCAACCCAAAGCACACTAAAGTACTCTCCTAGGACTCTTATCAACTCTTGGTTTAGCGTCCATCCTAATTTTATCCTGCGCCGTACTATATGGTAAACGATAGCTAGTTAATAGTTGGTAATTCAGCGCTGGCATTCAAGCCAGTTTCGTATTATTAAAGTGATGAGATAAGAGCCAGATAATGCTGCACATGGATGGTCAAAGTGTTCGAGGTGCCCCAATTACATTTTCGGCGGGCAGCTGAAATACGGCGAAGCCTCAGAAACCCTATGTTGCTCATGGTATCTTTGTGCGCCGCGCAGACTGCAGATCAAATAAGAGATGACAGGGAGTAGAACATAGGGGAAGGTCTGGTTATCCCTTCAATCTGCAGATAACTGAACAAGTTTCTATCAGTTACTATCTGTGACGAGATGAGATTTTTTTCTCTCGGGTTTAAATTTTTAGCTGTAAAGAGCACATGTAATGTGCGAAGTGGAGTCAAATGGAGTCATCCTCGTATGTTGTATGATTGTGCCATATGGGAGATAGCACTTCCTGCTTGTTTGATAGATACGGTGTACGTTACTTCATTGGCTTTAGCAGTAGGTACATTATTGGAGGCTCCAGAACTTCCGAAGGAGCATTCGCAAATTGGTGTGGTATCGTCAGAATCTACAAAAGGGCTAGGGATGAGTTGTGATTGTTTGAGGATTGGTAGTTAAGTAGATTTGTAATGAACACATGAGGGCTGACGCACCGGTCGCTGTGTAGAGTGAAGTTTGGATATATGGCTGGGGCCGCACCTAAGAGCAAGATACAATAGCCCGGGCTTTATAACGTACCCAGCTGGTCAGAATATCTTTTTTAAGAAAGATAATAATGAGAGAGACCAGAAGAAGGGCAGCAGGCGTAAGCCAGTCTTGGTTCTACGGCCAGATGTACACGGAGCCTGCACGCAAGACACGCCGGTGATGTGTAGGAGAGGTGAGCGAGAGTGGGAGACTCGAGGGTATTCAGACAGTGTAGGACGAGCGGACTGGTAGACTATTGTATGAATCGCAGAGGCTAGTACGGATTAACTATTTAGATAAATTGAAGCTAGTAGTTGGCTATACTTCATTGACCTGCTCTAATGGAATATGGACGGTAGGAAATGAGTGCTAGTGGAGCATTTTGACAGCCACTCAAGCAAACCACGGGTTCAGGTATAGCTGTATTGCCATTAGTGGACGGAGGAGCCGCCCGAGCCGGCAGCGCAGCTTCACACTGCTGGAACACAATCAGCGCCTCGAGTCCTTCCCGGATGCCCACGCTTCCAGCTCTCATACTGGAGGCGCTAAGGGAATAAGAATGTAGAGACTCACGCCCTGCCGGCGGCAGTCGGTCGCGACGGGCAGCGGCCGGGTCGTCTGGAGCGGAGGCGGAGGTCGCATGCAGATGGAGGCGGCGGCGGCCAATCGCGGAGGCGGAGGTCGACACGGACGGAGGCGGCGGCCGTCGTCGGAGGCGGAGGTCGGACGCGGATGAGGCGGCGGCGGTCGCGGAGGTGGAGGAGCAGGTAAGAGGAGGCGGAGCGGCGCCGGGGGAGAAGCAGGCGGAGGAGGGACTGTCGGCGGTCGTGGACAGGCGGCGGCTGGTCCGGAGCTGAGGCGAGGCGCAAATGAGCGGCGGCGGTTGGTCGCAGACGAGGCGGCGGCCGGTCGGGAGGCGGAGGTTGCGGATGTGGCGGCGGCGGTCGCGCGGAGGTGGAGGGAGCAGGCGGAGGAGGACGGAGCCGGCGCCGGGGGAGGGAGCAAGCCGGAGGAGGGACGGGCGGCCGTGGCGGCGCTGTGGCGGAGCCGGAGTGGGAGGCTGCGGCCGGAGCTGACACCGTTCTCTCCGTCGAAGTGGGATGGATTGGTCCGGCCGATTTTGGCGGACCTTTTCATCCGGATCTGAGAGGATTTCCTCTCTAGGAACCGATCCCATCCGACTCACCTCCAACCAAACACCCCTAAAGTGGTTCATCACATCCCATCACATCCTATACAACCAAAAACACTGCCTAGTGTCCAATTCAAGGCCAGTACTGTCTCCATTCCGCACAGTTTGCACTGATCATGAATGGCTGGGACCGCGACAACTGTGAGTTTGGACACAGCACCACTGCCGCGGAGTTGTCCGGAACGCGTCCATTGAGCGCTGCCGCCCGAGCAACCACCGACACCTGCCACGCCGCCCGTCCCGCGCGGCGCCGCCGAGCATCGCCACCCGCTCGTTGCCGTAACACGGTGACCAGCTCGACGCGGCTCGTGCCGCGCCCGCACCGAAGTCCGCTCTTCGTACGCCATGAACCGTGCGACGACCCCCGCCGCCGTGGAGCCTGCCCCCTGGGGAATCGCGGCAAGACGCTCGGCCAGCGCTCCGCGCGCCCACCGGTCCTCCAGCTCCAGCTCGTCCCCGGATCGCCGCCTGGATCGCCCGCGGCGGCGCGCGCGAGCCCGGCTAGTCCGTCGTCGTCGAGCAGCTCGCGGCGCTGGCCCCCTGGCGATTGCTAGGCGATGGGCCAGTTGCCGAAAGTAGCCCTCGTCGCGCCCGGCGGGCGCAGGCCGGCGCCGGCAGCCGCGCTCACCATGAAAAGGTTAAGACGTCGTCGGCGGTCGGCCGTCCAGGGCGCCGACTTGGGCGCGCACGATGGGACGTCCACGCCAGGGAAGGAGATAGGCCACGTAAGGTGGACAGCCGGTTGGTGCACAGCTCGCCGCCGGGTTTCGCTCTCCGATATGCGCTGGCTTCAGCGACTGGATCTCGCCGGCGCTGAGGCAAGAAGGTTTCTCCTCCTCTGCTGCGCCATGTCAGCCGGCTTCGAGCGTGGCGTCACTGAAGCCTTGGAATAGTTACCTGAACAAATAAGCCTCAAAAGAATGATTCGTTTTGAATGGGAAACTATTCTAATCCCTCGAGGGGATGTTCCCTCGTTTGCCTCAAAAACTATCTAAATGGTTTGAAAATTCTGAAAAATTTGAACAACATTCATATAACACATATATACAACTTCACAAAACTCTTAAGTCCAACTCAACTCAAACGTCGAGATATAAAAAGACAAATTTCAGCATATGAATAGTAGCGTACTGGTTTAATATCTATTTGTCTTTTTGTTTCTCGATGTGTAGATCGAATTTGAACATGAATTTTGGTGGACTAGTAGGTATCATTATACTCTACATTGTCAATTTTTTTCAAGATTTTTTCACAACTATTTTATATCGAATTTGGAAGAAAAAGATATACGAGGGATATCCCCGCGAGGGATTAGAATCCACTCCCGTTTTGAATTTTTAATTACCACTGGAAGCGCGGGGTGACAACTTGTGCAAGATCGTGTGGGCGAGTCATGGCTATCGGCCGTTGGATGCCGAATCCTCGATCGGTCAAACGTCGGCGGCACGAGACCCTGGCCGGCCGGAGAGCCTCCCGCGCCGCGCGGCCCCACGCCTTGATGAACTGCCACACCGACTGCCCGTCGGCGACCTATGGTGAATGGCCACACAACGGCCACCGCCCGCCGCCGGCCGCCGGCGTGGTCATCTCTAGGCCTAGTGACCTGCACGGCGAGAAGAGCGGCCGGGAGCATGCTCACCTCGAGCTCCGGCAACGAGCTGCAAGAACGCCTCGGTGTGGTGCTCGTCGTCGCTGCGGGCGGCGCATGTCGTCGACGCTGCCGGAAGTACTCGGCCTCGACGAACTTGACGCCGGGGGGAGACGGCATCCGGAGAGTAGTCGATGACGACGTCGCCGGGCTGGGGGAGGTAGGCCAGCTTCCCGGCGAGGGGACAGGAAGACGGCGAGCACGGTGGCGAGGGAGGCCTGCAGAGAGCGGACAACGGATTCGAAAGGCGGGAGGCCCGCCGTGCGGTAGAAGAAGAGCCGCTGGATCGCTGCTTGGAAGACCTGGAGGTTGTGCCAAGAAGGAGAGCTCAACGACGTGCGGCGGCGGCGGCGGGCCATGCGCCCTCCGCGGCCACCTCGTCGGGGGAGGACATGGGAACGGCGAGGACTCGCACTAGGGAGCTCATGCTGCTGCTGCGCTTGCCACGCGAGGCCGGAACCGGAGACTCCGAGAGCCTAACAAAGCAGCAGTACCGTTACGACAAGTGTGTGCGCAATCCATGTTAGATTTGGTACTCTTAAGGAAAACACTTTTAATCGCTTACCCACCTATTTACCATTAAATGTCACTAAATGGGTATAAAATATTTACGATTACATGTCAACTAAATGGGCTATAAAAAATTTAGAAAATTTTATAAGATATGATTCATATGTAATATTTCACGTCACAAATATGATCATAAAAACAATATAATCAAACTCTAATTAGTAAATTAGTATATGTATATATTATAGTTTAAATTTATTATTTTTTTAGCAGCTTCATCGTGTTGATGACGACGTGCTACAAACCAATACAAGGGCAGATCAGATAACTAACATGCAGAATGGGTTCGTTTCAATGGATGCATCCGAGCTGACAGCAGTGTAGCACTTCATCCTCTCTGCTACTGCTTATTACCGGAGGTGGATTCTCAGCTGTATCTCTCTTTTTTTATGCATGTCGCCCAAAAATATTATCATTTTTTAAAAAATAAGATGTATCAGCGTGTTACTACTCAGTACATAAACATACAAATTTAAATTCAATGTATACAACTAGAAACAAAAATAACAATTTCACTTCAAATAGTACATATTGTAACATTAAAAAAAATTATTTGTATAGATTGCATTTAAATTTGCATGTTTGTTAAATGATATACATTAATCTATCACATTATTTTAAAAAAATATGACTATTTCAGTGACATAAAAAATAAAAAGATATCTTCGAAAACTCTTTAATTAATCAATACGACTACCTATTTATTGCATATGAACTAATAGTTATAATTTTTTAAGGTGTAGTTTTCCCTCCATCCTAAAATATAACCAATGTTAGCTATAAATTTGAATATACATTTATCTAAATTCGTTAAATGATATTTTTGTTTTGAGACAAACATGTACTACCACCGTCCCAAAAAGGTTGTATTATTGTACTGTTTAATGTACAACGTTTGACCATTCATCTTTTTTAAAAAAAATATTACGACTAGTATTTTTGTTTTTATTAAATGATAAAACATAAAATAGTACTAATTTTTTTAATAATTTTTTTTCAAATAGAAAGATTGTTCAAACGTTGGACACGGAAATCCATAACTGCATTGAAAATGCGACGGATTCATAAAGAAATAGGCAAACTAGGGCACCACAATGGTTATCTATAGGCTCTCTATAAGAGATCCATGTCAGCATATTTTCCTACTTGGAAGAGATTTAAATGAAGAGAGAGAGCAATGCTATCTACTAACCTGGAGATAGTCTATAGAAAAAAACGAGACAATGGATTAGAGAGCTATAGATACCCATGTAGACATACCATTGAAGTGGTTTACTATTAATCTAGTCTATTGCTGAGAATGTACATGTTTTATAGATAGCACCTTACTTACCATTGTGGGTGCTCTAATAGTCTTATAGTCCACCCTCTCATAGTTTTCACGCTAGGAGTGGGGCCTCGAGACCTCGCCGCCCTGTGCTTGGATCCGCCCTAAGAGATAATATATACTATCTATTTAATACGATATTAGTAGTGACGAGTGAATCTGCCACGCCACCCCATCATTCCGTTTATAGTTTTTACAAATTAACCAATTTATGGAATAGTCCAATATTTATTTCAAACAAGTGAATATCATATATTTAAATAAGAAAACAAGTAATACTAACATATTTGAAAAAATATTATTTTATCTTTAATATTATAATAATAATTATATATATATATAACG
>CM020183.1:2261372-2274267 GCA_009805545.1 Oryza longistaminata
AGTTGAGAACTAAACTCGGCCCGAGCTAAGCGGAGCAAGCAAGACGCAGAGTTACTGACATGACTTCCATACCAATTACCAAATCCTAGCACACTTGCACCTCTCTATAGTTGGTCGATCGTATGATGTCCCGCGGTGAACTATAAAATTAAGGAGAGCTAGGACCATGGAACAATGTTTCACAATGTAAGTCATTCTACCATTTCCCACATTCATATTGATATTATATGAATATGGGAAATGTAAAATGACTTACATTGTGAAACGGAGGAAGTAGCTATAGCGGGAGATTTAAAACCGTGCCATGGAATGGAGGTTGGAACCTAGAGAGATAAAATCCAAGTACGTGCAGTGAAGTTGTTGGGGATTGCTATCAATAGATGGCCATAAGGCCCGATGGCTTGACGACCCGGCCCATGGCACGGCCATTTGCCCGGCCCAAGCATGGCACGACAGTTGGTCGATGCCTTGGCACGGTGAGCCAGCCCGGCACGGCCGAAAAAAATAGTTGAGGAATCCAAAATAGACTTAATCAATATATAGCAGGTCCAAAGAAGGATACAAAAAAGAGTTATTCTAGCCATATAATATACAAGGAATAAGATCACTTTGACTCCCTCAACTGACCACCGAATCTAAATCGTATCTCTCAACCGCAATACCAGAAATCTCGACGCCCCCGTACTTGCAAAACCGGTGCAATTTGACTCCCTCGGTGGTTTTGGGGGTGGTTTCGCTAACGTGGCGCCTATGTGGCGATATTGACCAAGTCTTCGGTCCACGTGGCGTTGACGTGGCACTTACGTGGCAGTAGAACTAAAAAAAATATGCGTGGGACCCATTAGTCATTCACACAAAAAGAAATGTGGCCCACCGACATGTGGGGCCCACATGTCGGTCCTTCCTACTTCCTCCTCCCTCTCCCCTTCTCTCTCTTTATCTTAACCTCTCCCCTTCTTCCCATTCGGACGGCGGGCGAGGAGGGCAGCGAGAGCGAGCGGCCGGCCCGGCCTGGCCTCGGTGGGGAGCGGCGGCTCACCACCGGGGTCCACCGACGATGGCAACAGCGCACGGACGAGGGGAGCGGCGGCGGCCATCGGGGCGCAGTGGAACCGGAGCGGCGGCGGCCCTCGGAGCTTCTTGGGCGCCACCAGCGCCGAGCTGACGGCGGTCGAGCAGTGGAGCGACGTGGCGCACGCACGAGCAGGACGACGCCGGCCTTCTCCAGCCCCGCCGCCCCGGCCTTTTCCAGCGGCCTCCTCATCACCCCCCGCGCCAGTCGCTTCGTCACCGACGACGACCCCGCGAGCCGTCAGAGACCACGCCGGTAACCGCCAGGACGAGAATGACGAGCCGGCAGCACTGGCCGCTGCCGCCGTTCCGCTCGTCCTCCCACTGCCGGAGTCGCCGCCGTCATTCCCCTCGTCCTCCCACTGCCGCGAGTCACCGCCGCCGTTCCCCTCGTCCTCCCACTGCCACGAGTCGCCGCCGCCGTTCCCCTCGTCCTCCCACTACCGCAAGCCACCGGGCCGAGCCGCTGACTGCCGCCCCCGGTTCGTGTCTGATGCGTCCCGATGTCGCCAGCCGCCCTCCTGCCTATCGGGCCGAATGAGAAGAAGGGGAGAGAAAGAGAGAGAAGGGGGAGAGAGGAAGAGGAAGAAGGACGGGCTGACATGTGGCCCCACATGTCAGTAGGCCCACATTTTGTTTGAATGACTAATGGGTCCCACGCATATTTTTTAATTCTACTGCCACGTAAGTGCCACGTCAACGCCACGTGGACCGAAGACTCGGTTAATGTCGCCACGTCAGCGAAACCACCCCCAAAACCGCCGAGGGAGTCAAATTGCACCGGTTTTGCAAGTTCGGGGGGGTCGAGATTCTGGTATTGCGGTTGAGGGATACGATTTAGATTCGGTGGTCAGTTGAGGAGTCAAAGTATCTTATTCCAAGATACAACCCAAAGAGTGTTGAGGAAGGAAAAATAGACTTATTCTATGGAGAAGCACGATGGTTGTCGTGCCTTCGGGCCGCCCGCATGGCTCAAATATTGGGCCGTGGCCTGGGCCGTGGATGCAGCCCGTGGGCTGGCACGACACGATCCGCGTGTAGGTCGGGCCGTGCCGGCCCGACTAACATCGGCTCAAGCCAGGTCGTGCCTGGGCCGTACCGGGCTAGGTGGCCCGTTTGGCCATCTATATTACTATCTGGCGCGCGTGCAAATTGGCATTGGCTCCACACGCTTTTCTTTTTCTTTTTGTGATTTTCTCCGATTTTTTTGGCATTTTTCTTTTTTCGTGTTTTTTTTTCTGATTCTTCTTAACCTTTAGCACATGTGTTTTCAAATATTGAGTTGAAAATTTTCAAATCACGTTGTGAAAGTTCAAAATTATCTTACAAATTTAAATTTCAATTAAAATTATTTTTCAAAGTTTGAGTTTGAAAGTTTCCAATTTTTTTGAATGAAGGACTAACTAGCATTTGCCAATAGTTTCAAAATTTGACTTCAATGTTTAAATCTTGAGTCAAAAGTTTTCAAAATTTAACTTGAAAGTTCAAATTTTTGAGTGAAAATTTTTAGAAAATTGAGTTTGGAGTTTCAAATTTGAGATGAAAATTTTAAATTTTATATATGGCTTTTAATTTTCAATACAAAGCTATAAATTTTATGTGAAAGTTTCTTTCATGTATAAATTGTTTTCAATCTATCAGTAAAAAACATCATAGAAAAATGAAAATATTATCTTAATTATTGTTATTATCTAAAACTTAATCTATACTAATATGAAAATGAGGAGTTGTACCCTCCAATAATACCGGTGAAATCACCCAGATCAATCCCTACCGTGCATCCGCCATCTGATCTAATCTCATCCGTCCGCTGTCCTCCTCACTTTGTGCAACGATGAGAGATTCCACCGATTCAGAAATCACACGATGACTACGCCGCACAAATCCCCACCGCCTCCTCCGCCCCCTCGCTCCTCCCCGCCGCGACCAACTCCGCCCCGCAAATCGCCCCCGCCTCCTTACTCCTCCCTCCTACCCCGCTGCCTCCTCACCGCCCGGCGAAATCCCCGCATCTCCTCGCTTCCTTTTTCTTTAAACTTTTAATTTTTTTATCACATCAAAACATTTTTACACATGTAAACTTTTAATTTTTTTTTTCACTTTTAATTTCAGTCAAACTTTTAATTTTAACGTAAAACTAAACACAGCCTTGGTTGGACCCTCGGCGTCGTCCACTCGTGCCAGGGCATGGCAAGCGCTCACCGTATCCATGCTGGCTTTCCGGAATTGGTTTGCGACGCCGTTTTGGCCGTGGGACCCGCTGATCGGTGTCTTGTAACGGCTGGTAAAAAGTTGTGGGCCCAGGCAAATGGGACAATAGTGGTGAACCACGTCTCCTGCCATCCTACGCCACTGTCAGGATATAGTGGTTTTGCAGTTGCCGTCGTGTTCCCTAGATGCACACCCATAGGTACTACATACTCCCTCCGTAACGTCGTTGACTTTTTAACTAACGTTTAACCATTCGTTTTATTTAAAATTTTTGTGTAAATATGAAAATATTTATGTCATGCATAAAGAATATTTGATAATGAATCAAGTCACGATAAAATAAATGATAATTACATAATTTTTTAAAATAAGATGAATGGTCAAACGTTGTACATAAACAGTACAATAATACAACCTTTTTGGGACGGTGGTAGTACATGTTTGTCTCAAAACAAAATATCATTTAACGAATTTAGATAAATGTATATTCAAATTTATAGCTAACATTGGTTATATTTTAGGATGGAGGGAAAACTAACCTTAAAAAAATTATAACTATTTAGTTCATATGCAATAAATAGGTAGACGTATTGATTAATTAAAAGAGTTTTCGAAGATATCTTTTTATTTTTTATGTCACTGAAATAGTCATATTTTTTTTAAAAATAATGTGATAGATTAATGTATATCATTTAACAAACATGCAAATTTAAATGCAATCTATACAAATAATTTTTTTTGAATGTTACAATATGTACTATTTGAAGTGAAATTTGTTATTTTTTGTTTCTAGTTGTATACATTGAATTTAAATTTGTATGTTTATGTACTGATGTATAACACGCTGATACATCTTATTTTTTAAAAAAATGATAATATTTTTGGGCGACATGCATAAAAAAAGAGAGATTACAGCTGAGAATCCACCTCCGGTAATAAGCAGTAGCAGAGAGGGAATGAAGTGCTACACTGCTGTCACTGCGGATGCATCCATTGAACGAACCCATTCTGCATGTTAGTTATCTGATCTGCCCTTGTATTGGTTTGTAGCACGTCGTCATCAACACGATGAAGCTGTAAAAAAAATAATAAATTTAACTATAAATATATACATATACTAATTGTACTAATTAGAGTTTGATTTATTGTTTTTTATGATCATATTTGTGACGTGAAATATTACATATGAATCTATCTTATAAAATTTTCTAAATTTTTTTATACCCATTTAGTTGACATGTAATCGTAAATATTTTTATACCCATTTAGTTGACATGTAATGGTAAATAGGTGGTAAGCGATTAAAAGTGTTTTCCTTAAGAGTACAAATCTAAGATGGATTTGCGCACACACTTGTCGTAACGTACTCTGCTTTGTTAGCTCTCGGAGTCTCGGTTCGTCCTCGCGTGGCAGGCAGCAGCAGCATGAAAACTTACTGGTTCACGTATTTAAAAATTTCACAATATAAATATTTAACGAATAAATATTTATTATAAATTAAACTTTATTTGAAAAAAACAATATAGTTGGATTGTCATTTAAATTTACTTTTATACGATTATGATTATGTTGCTTCAAGCATTGTAGCATTATAAATTTAAAGTCAGAATACTAGTTTTGAAGACTGTGCTTAGTTTAACCGCGTGTAAGTGAGTGAGACGGATGGAGTACTTTGCAATTTTCACATCATCTACTAGTACATTTTGTATGTCTTCTTATTTTTTATATTTATTTAGTACCAAGTGCCACGATAAACTAGCACTACTCCCTCTGTCCCAAAAAAAGACAAACCCTGGTTTCCGTGCCCAATTTTTAACCGTCCGTCTTATTTGAAAAAATTATGAAAAAAATTAAAAAGACAAGTCACGCACAAAGTATTAATCATGTTTTATTATCTAACAATAATAAAAATACGAATTATAAAATAATTTCATATAAGACGGACAGTCAAAATTGGACACGCAAACCCAGAGTTTGCCTTTTTTTGGGACGGAGGGAGTACATCACAATTGATTTTTGAGATGTTTATTTTTCCAAGATGATCTTTGAGATGCTCATCAAATGAAAAGTTGTTGACCAGAAATATTTAGCTATCATGACCATATATTATATTGACAGTCTGTCTTAAGTAAAACATACAATTAGAAATAATGGGCTCTTCAGTTTACTTAAAGAAGTGCGTATCAGCAACAGACTACAAAATAGTTCGGAGTTTTTGAAATATTGAAACATGAAAAGACTAATTACATATCCTCCAAAGTCCAAACTAAGTACAAACATATATAGTAAATTTCGAATTTGAGAAATATTATGCAACATGCTAAACTAAGACTCCAACACAAATACAATTATATACTACTTATTAAAATTCAAAAATGTTAAATAAAGCATGGAGATAATGAAAAATATATCAGGATGGATTCTGAAATATTTAATTAGGACGTAAATAATACACTCTTTAGCATATTACTCCCTTCGGCCTCCGTTTCATAATGTAAAACTTTATAACATTACTCACATTCATATAAACAAATATATGTGTCTAATTCATTAACATCTATAAGAATATGAGCAATGCTAGAAAATCTTATATTATGAAACGGAGGAAGTATCTTATTTAATATTTGAATTTTTAAATTTCTGAAAAGAAAGACCAATAATCAAAGTTTATGAATTAATAAGTGGTGTTCAGTGTCGGATCATACTATGAATACAAGTATATAATCAACATATAATCAAAATCTTAATATGTAAAATGCTAATTATACCAATAACTCGTGCAATGCAAACACTGGTTAACATCCAGTGACACTACTAGAGAAAATATTTTTCAGGCGGCTAAAACCTCCACCTGCACGTTTCTAGCTAGCTTAATTATTCTCTTGTCTGAAAGACTGAAATCATATCGTTTCTAGCAAATTTACTCAGGAAATGAAATTAACAGCTATTGATTCAGTTTAATTAACCCTCTGTATACATATATGTATAGGTGACTCCACGCCCGACGCCGGACATCACGCAGGTGAGAAGGAGAACCTTCTTGCTCCCCGCCGGCGAGATCCGGTCGCTGAAGCAGCGCATATCGGAGAGCAAAGCCATGGCCGGCGGCGAGCATCAGCTGCACCACCCGCCGTCCACCTACGTGGCCATCTCCTCCCTGGTGTGGACGTCCATCGTGCGCGCCAAGTCCCTGGACGCCGCCGCCGACGTCTACTTCATGGTGACCGCGGACTGCCGCCGCCGGCTGCGCCCGCCGGCCGACGAGGGCTACTTCGGCAACTGCGTCAGCATAGCGATCGCCAGGGCCAGCGCCGGCGAGCTGCGCGACGACGACGGAGCCGGGCAGTCCGGGCTCGCGCGCGCCGCCAGCGGCGATCCAGACGGCGATCGGGAGGAGCTGGAGTGGAGGACCGGTGGCGGAGCCGGACCGACGGTCGAGCGGCTGGCGGCGATCCCGGCGGGGAGGCTGACGGAGGCGGGTCGTCGCACCGGTTCATGGCGTACGAGACGGACTTCGGGTGGGGCGCGCCGAGCCGCGTGGAGCTGCTCACCGTGTACGGCGACGAGGTGGTGGGTGATGCTGGGCGCGGCGGACGGCGGCGTGCAGTGTCAGTGGTGCCCGCGGCGCTCATGGATGCGTTCGCCGCAACTTCCGGCGGCAGCTGGTGCTGGTTGGCGTCGACCTGAGATCTCCTGAATGATTGGCATTAAGCTTAATTAACATTACAAGCAAGATTTAAATTTAGAAGTTGATTTTATAATTTTTCATCGTATTTGTTTTCTTTTGTATAACTATAAGAACAGATATATAAAGTTCACCCATACATTATTGTTTGATGACTAAAAGCGATATAAATATACATAAACATAAGCCAAACAAGAACTCCGTAAGTCCTACACTACCTATCGTCACTCAGCATGAATCCATTCTGCATGCTATGTTAACCATGAATCATCACTATCGGCTCAAAGTTCGAGGGAGCGGGATTGTGACCCTTGGCGCTTGATCTATTTGGAAAAGAGCAACTGCGTGTTCACATTATCCTGAGAGTTGTCGCATGGCGCAAGAGGCCCCTTTAGCTTCTGCCTCTCGTCGCAATATACCCTAAGTTAGCAGTAGCTTAATCATTCCGGTATACAATGTAAACGCAGGAGAATAGGCTTAAGTCCTTAATTTTTTCTTTTTCTCCCTTTTCTCCTCCCCTCTTTGTTGTTCTTCTGTGTAAACTTATCTTATTTATTATTATTAAAACAGCATGAAAAGAACACCCGTTCGATTGTAGAAGGCTAAATTCCCACGTTAATCAGGAGAAAAAAATAATATCCACACCGTGGATCACAAACAGGTTATAATATAGCGGTGCAGATTGATTGGACTATAACAGATATTAGAGTTGTTGACATAATACAATTCTGCTGCGCGTGTCAGAATCAAACTCCAATTCGAAAATGATCAAGAAGTACTCGCTGAACGGATCAGTAGTATGTCTGTTTGTCTATGACTCTCTAGATATCACGTAGAGGATCAGAAACATACATCCTATTAATGAAAATAAAAGCAAAAGATTCTGCCCGATGCATACGAACAGGCAAACAAACTAGCTGGCGGCACTCTCCAACGTGTACTTGAATGGTGATTATAGACTGTTGGCATCATGCATATACTGAGAAAAAGGCAATTAATACATTAACGTAAATGACAAACAGAAAAAGGCAAGTTAAATATACAGAACAAAAATAAATTTTATTGCCATTTAATCAATATGTTATCTAATTTATTGTTGTTTAAAGAAAATCTATGTTCCCGATTTTCACACATCAAGCCACTTTCGTATTTCCAAATATGAAATCGATAAATATATCCAATAAAGATAGCTAAAAAAATGCACACATTGCTCGATCCGTATAGTCTTAGGAATTGTTAATTGGTGAAAACAAAAATATCTATACCGTTGGATCAAGTGGGTCTATATATATATAGCCGAGATATTTGATACGTATATCTGAAAATGTATCGAAGTGTGCTAGTGCTAATATATATAGCGGATTATTTGATGAATAAATCATGGTCGAATACAGAAGAAAGTAAATAACATAAAAGAAATCAGGTGACATTTCTATCTAAACAGAAACTAACGATGAAAACATTAAGCTGATAGCCGATAGCATAGCCCAATGGTCGCTGACATAGGCGGTTGTATTTATTGCTACTATTGCTTATTGATTGGTTTTTGCGGGTTGTTTGCCGGGAACCCCTGGCGGCTTGGTCGTGTAATGACATTGGCGGGCTACGGTCATGCCATAGATCAAAGTGAAGGAAGAAATTGGCGGCTACAGGAACTTTCAGAAAACTATAAAAATATACCCCACAACATTAAGATTCAACTTTAAAATCCTGACTACTACTATAACAAAGAGAAGGGCGGGGAGGAAGAGCGAAGGGGTGCAAAGGATCATGTCGGTAGCAGTTGACACAAATATTGTTTGGCTTTTTTTTTCCAAGGACAAGAATAGAAGTGGCGACGGGCAAGCAAGTAGAGTGATGACACAGGAGCATGAGACGGTGGTGGGTAAACTTTGCAAATTAAACTATAAAGATGATTATATGTAGAAAAAGATATATATAATTTTGCTATAATGTTAAATTGATCCATGCTAGCCACGTAATTGCGCGAGTCATTCTGTCAATCTATCATATTATTAAAAACAACATTAGAAGTAGACACTACGTTCACTATGGATGCTACAAATTCCCCACGTTAAACGAAGAAAAAAAAAAAGAGTTCAAACAAGAATACAATTAGAAATAACTGAAATTCAGAATAAAAAAAATAAATATTATAAGAAGAGTAAAGGAAGAACACAATTAGAGATTAATTAAAATTCAGAATAAAAATAAAATAAATTCTGAAATTAGAAAAAAAAGAGTTCACGTAGAAATACAATGTAGATATAATTCAAATTCGGAAAAAATAAGTAATATTGAAGGAATAGTTCATGTAGAACACAATACGAGATTAAGTAAATTTCTATCAGAAAGAGAAATAATATTTTGAAACTATAAAAAAGAGTTTCAAGTAATCAATTTATAAATAACTAAAATCACTGTTGAAAAAGTACATCTACAACAACACAAAAAATCAATTACAATTCAAAAAACATAAAGAATTCTGAAATAGAAAAATAAGAATGAGATTTGAGTAGAACACAATTTAGAAATAGCTAAAATTTGACATAAAATAAATATTGAAGAACAGTTTATATAGAATACAACATGGGATTAACTAAAAATATGAATAAAAAATAAATTGCAAATTAGAAAAATAAAAATAAGTGCTTAAGTAGGAATACAGCTTATAATAAAAAATAGATAAATAACAAATAAGAAATTTTGACAAGAACAGGATACATTGAAACATCAGAGACAAATGACATTAAATAGGAGAGGATAGCAGGCACCGTGAAGGTAGGGTGGTGGCGTTATTGGGATATGTGAAAACCATTAACCAAAACCCCCCAATAATGATTAGGTTTGATTTTAGAAACCGAATGACGATTAGGAGAAGAGGCGATCGGCAAGGTGTGAAGAAGCACGGTTCTGATTTGACAAACTAAGTAAAAAGAATTAACTGTAATACTATTGATTTAAAATCCTAATTACAATAAAGGAGGTCAGCGGGTGTGCGTAGAGGAGTATAGTGCCGACGTTTTGATGAACTTCTAAATCTATAAACTGGACCTGACGAGACAACAAACAGTAAAAAATGTAGAGGGGGATGAATAAAAGTTGTAGCATGTGGAGTAAGAATAGATGATGGCGAAGGAGTTAGGGTGAAGAGTGGTGTGAGTTTTAAAACTATAAAATTAAAAAACGGTGGCAAATATCCGATCTTTTTTCAAATCATGAGACAACATGATGACTATTTAACAAATTTAAAGAAAACCACGTGTAAAAACGATAATTTTGTATGGGTACTAGCCGCGCAATTGCGCGGGCCACCCAGCTAGTTCCTTTAATATACAGATGCACAATCATTTTGCGTCGGAAAAAAAAAGTTAACATCATCAATTCATCTCTGAATTTACTTTTTTTTTTAAGTGAATCTCTGAATTTACTTCGATCTCTGAATTATTGCAACCGATCAGTCTAGCTGGCCATTATTTTGCTTTTCTCTCACACTCTAACACCTTGGTCAGTCATAGGCTCACAGCAACTGATCTGTAATATCACACGCGTCACTACATCAATCTGTTCAACTTCTCACTCTTTTTTTTTTTTTTTTGAGAATTAACTTCTCACTCTAATTCACTCTGTAGTATGTAGCATGAGCCATGGCCCCATGGCTATCGCCAGAGACTGATTTTTTTTCCACTTCATTCGAAGAAGCTCAAGTTCTCCTAGCCATGGCGTCTCCTCCTCGTGATTGTCAATTAGTTTTCTTTTCATTTTTTTTCACACGTTGTATCAGATCAAGCAGTTCCACACGAGTCATCGATGAGGGCAAAGCTGTCGTCCAGCTCGTACATGGAGCACCGTATGCCGCGCCGCCGCCTCGTCGCTGGAGAACACCTCGCCGTACTCGCTCTCCGGCGGCGGCTCCTTCACGTCGGCGTCGGCGTCCGGCAACACGACAACTGGCGCGGGCCGCTGCCGTCGTCTTCCACGACGGGCTGCCGCGCCACGAGCTCCTGGAACATCGACGACCGCAGCAGCAGGCTGAGCGCCGTGGTCGTCGACGACGACGGCGACGGCAACGGCCGCCAGCAGCGGCCACGTCGTCGTCGGCGGCGGCGCCGATCGGGTAGCCCTGCGCCGGGCGAGCACGCGGTCGGCGCCGACGACCATGCCGGCGGCGGCGGAGGCGGAGGAGGAGGAGGGGAGGAGGAGGGGGCTGAGCCAGCGGATGTAGGTGCTGAGGTCGAAGTTGGTGACCGCGTTGATGCCGCGGTACTCGATGGCGGCGATGTCGTAGGCGCGGGCGCCTCCTCCTGGGTGGAGTAGGTGCCCAGGTAGAGATACTTGTTGCCGAACACCCTGCCGATCCGTGCCTCCCACCTGCGTTGTGGTGATGCCTGCTCATCCTGCAGCATGCGATGCGAGTGATGGTTAGGGATTATCACCTCCATCCGTTTCATATTACAAATTATTTTTATTTTTTCTAAAATTAGCTTTCTTAATTTTGATGTAAATTCATAAAAAAATATTTAGTTAATTTTAACATAAATAAAAAAATATTAAAAATATATTCAATGTTATATCTAATAAAACTAATTTAGTGCTATCATTGTTATATTTGTAAACTCTTTAAAAGATTTGACTTTATAATAGTCAAAAAACGATTATAATATGAACGGATAAAGTATTTATAGAGCTTCTCACTCCAAAATCAAACAACTTTTTCAAACAACATAGTTTTCGTCAAGATTCTGAAAAGTTTGAATGTTTCAGCTTCTCTAAATTCTCGAATCTAAACACCTCTAAACAGAATCTTCCAAAGCAAAAAACAAAAAAAAGTTGCATTACCGTGCAACGCCTCTGTACTTGGAAACTTCCACGAGAGAAGCCATTGCTCTTCCTGCATACATGCCGGAAGCAATTATACAATGGAATTACTTAAAAAACTGCAGCGATTACAACTTATCGTTCAGTTCACACATATTTAATGTTTTTTACTAAATATCAAATATTTTATTTTACTATTAAGATTCAGTCAAAATTTTAACACTCGGCCATCAATTTTATAAAAAAGTTTATAAAATCTAATAAGTTTATAATATTATATTTAAGGTAAATCTACCCATACTATTTTTATTTTTAAGTTAATAATTTGAGAAACCGTTAATTGTCAAAGTTAACAAATCTGTTCTTCAGCGTCAAATATTTATGATTGAAGGAAATATTTTTTTTTTCGGGAGGGACTAATAATTTTTTTGAAGAGACATACAACTCAGAAACTAGTGTATCATTTGAAAAAATTGAAAAGATGACATTGCTGCAGTAACAAGTTAGCCAGGTGCAGGTACATGCTCACCTTCTTATGAGGCTAGGTACTCCTCCCCTTGGATACACCCTGCATCAGTTTCAGCCTCTTTTTCATAGTCAGCGACCTGTTGCATCCAGGCATAATAACAACAGAATCAGCGATCATTTTTCTTGTCCCTTGCATAACACAACACATTTGATTGGAAATTTGCGAATAATCATCAAAATCACTACTAGTACAGCTAAAATCTGAACAGATGAGCATAAGATTTTGTACACAGGGGAAGTTTGTGTAGTGGTAGGTCCCCAGTACTTGAGCGCCGCCAGATCGTAAGCTCTCGCCTGCCGCATCTTCCTCCGCTTGTACGCCCCGAGATAACTGCATGAATTTATATGTAGTTACAAGCCAATATTCAGAATTCTGGTCAAGTTTGCAACAAGCATATACATGTAATATTCAGTGATCAAAACCTTGTTTCCCTTTCTTCTTCTGCGTTGGGTTCCATGTCCTTTGTCCCACAGGTGTGCCTCAAAATCTGCCTGTCAAACGACGGTGGGCCTCGCCCTTTTTTTTTCTTATGGCAAAATATAATATATTACTCACAGTAAACAGATCACAGAGTGAATCAG
>CM020183.1:2283734-2334435 GCA_009805545.1 Oryza longistaminata
CAATATGGATACAATCCTCCTTTTTGGCCCTCATCCGCGCAGGTCGGCGCGCTATCAAAAGGTGGTGTCGATGAAAAACCTATCGGATCCTTATCACTTCACCCATCGGGAATGAAGAGAAAGGGGCCCCTTCAGCCGTGAAACACAAAAGGGAATGCGGGAGGAGAGTGGGTACAGAGGAAGAAAAGGAGGGAAGCGCTTAGGCTCCCCCCCCCGACACTGCGCCAGATTTTGACAAACACCGCTACCTACCCCCGAGAAGAAAGGAGGAAAAGGAGAGAGAGAAAAGAAAGAGAAGAGAAGAGCAGGAGAAGGATAGGGGGAGAGAGATGGAGAGGAGGGGAGGAGGAGAGAGAAGAGGATTATCGCATCTTGGATGGGGGGGATATTCGTTTGGGCAAGAGAAGGAGCAAGAAGAGAGAATGAACCTCTGCTCCGAGAATCCAAACTCCCTCTAGAAGGAAGGAAGAGAGAGACAGCAGGAGAGAGGGAGGAAGAAAAGGGGGCACGGCATCCTCCCCCGAGTAGTCCTTGTCGTTTCCATATAGACCTCTGGTTGTCTTTCTTATCCGGAACTGCTCTACCAGTATCTGATGTCAGTTTTCCGTATAGGACAATGGTATGTGGTGGGTCCTGCCGAGATTTAGTCAACTACTATTAGGTATGTGGGTATATCATAACCATGAACACCCTCTATACTATAGAGATCTTAAATGAAGATAAACCTTATCTCTATTCCGTTTCTGAAATTATGCCCACAAGAAATGATCTCATATCTCTGGAGATAATTTCGGTACAAGAAGGAATCTCCTCTCCATGTTTTCCTCGCATCTCCCCATCCAACCGCCAAATTTCCGGAAGCTGTCACTGCTTATTTTTGGGCTACAGTTAGAGGATGTAAGCTGGGCCATCCACGAAATCCACTAAATCAATAAGTGGTAACCGCAGAGTTTTCGTGTCGTGGCTTTGCTCGCCGTATATACGGAATGCGAGTGGATGTCAACTCATAAACCTATTTATAGCTTCATAATTAGTAGGTAACCGCGCGAGTCACCCCACTAGTTTTGTCTATGAAAAACCAGGCCTCATGAGTTAGCGCCGCTTGCATCACACATCAACTCTCTGCATTATCACAACTCCTCTCCTCTGTCCCAATAAAGCTTAACCTAGTATGTTGATACATCTTACTACTCTAAATTCAATATAAAAACAGTCTAGATTTTTAAGTAATTAGGCATCTGTCAATATCAAATGCTAGTTTGTTTTTTTAATAGAGAGGGTTGTTTTTTATAGGAGAGGGAGTACATCATAATCTGTTTCAAGCGCATTCCAAACTTCAGTTCACTATGTATCATTCATGGCCCATGACTATCCTCTACCTTTAGCTTTCTTTCATGATCCTTCCCCTTCACTTCGATCGAAGAGCTTAAGTTATCATTCATACCATGGCGCGCGCCTATACTCATGGCTGATTAATGCAAAGCATGCTTGTTATTTTTTTTCACACGTTCGATCGATCAGATCAAGCAGTTCCACACCGAGTCATCGATGAGGGGCGAAGCTGTCGTCAGCTCGTACATGAGCACCCGTACGGCCGTCCGCCGCCGCCGCCTCGTCGCTGGCGACACTTCGCCGTACTCGCTCTCCGCGGCGGCTCCTTCACGTCGGCGTCGGCGTCGGCGATCGTCGCCCGACACCACCGCCAACTGTCGCGTCGTCGCCTTCCAGACGACGGGCTGCCGCGCCATGGGGTGGGGGCGAGCTCTCTGGACATCTGACGACCGGAGCATGCATGGCTGAGCGCCGTGGTTCGTCGACGACGACGCGACGGCAACGGAGCCGCCAGCAGGCCGGCCACGTCTGTCGTCGGCGGCGGCGCTGATCGGGTAGCTCTGCGCCGGGGCGAGCACGGCGGTCCGGCGCCGACGGACCATGCCACGCCGTTGGTGGTGGGGGGCGTGCCGGCGCGGAAGGGGAGAAGGGGGCTTGAGCCAGCGGATGTAGGGGTTGAGATCGGCAGGTTGGGGTGACGGCGTTGATGCCGCGGTAAATCGATGGGCGGCGAAATGTCGTAGGCAGCGTCGGCCTCACTCCTGGGTGAGTAGGTGCCCAGGTAGAAGGTACTTGTGCCGAACACCCTGCCGATCCGGGCCTCCCACCTGCCTGTTGTGGTGGTGCCGTGCTCATCGATGCATGCGAAGTGTCGTTATGACTTACTCAACCGTCCATCCGTTTCATAATACTGTCCTCCGTTTTCACGATATAAGTCATTCTACGTAGTCATTTTTCCTACATTTATATTAATGTTAAATGTCTAATCATTAATCATTAAAATATCTAGATTCATTAACATCAATATAAATGTGAAAATATTAATATGTTACATTGTGAAACGGACGGGAGTACAAGTTATTTTCATTTTTTCTAACATTAAGCTTTTTTAATTTTGGATGGAATTCATCAAAATTATAGTAATGTTTTTACATAAACCAAATAAAAAATATTCAAATATATTCAATGTTATCATCTTAATATACAACTAATTTAGTGCTATTATTCGTTTTATGATTTAATCTAATAAGCTTGAATTAAACTTTTAAAAAGATTGACTTTTAACAGTCCAAAAACCGAATTATATATGAACGGATTAAAGTAATTTATAAGAGCTTCTCTGACTCCAAAATTAAAAACTTTTTCAAACAACATAGTTTTTTCGTCAAGGATTCTGAAAAGTTTTGTTTTTCAGGTTCTCTAAATCCTCGTAATGCTTAAAACACCTCTAAAACAGAATCTTATCCAAAGAACAAGAAACAAAAAAAAAAAAAAAAGTTGGCACTACCGGTGAACGCCTCTGTACTTGGAAACTCCACGAGAGAAGCCATTGCTCTTCTGCCATAAACATGCGGAGCAATTATACGACAATGAATTAACTAAAAAACTGGCAGCATACAACACTGTACTCGTTCAGTTACAAATATTTAATATTTTAATTTACTAAATTCAAAATTTTATTTACTATTAAGATACAGTCAAAAATTTAAAAAACTTCAGGATCATCATATTTTATATTAAAAAGTTTAATAAATCCTAATAAGTTTATTAGTATATAAGTTAAGGTAATCTACCCCATAACTATTTTTAATTTTTTAAGTTAATAATTCGAGAAACGTTATTTGTCAAACTTTTAAAAGTTAACCAAAAATCTTGTTCTTCAGCGTCAAAATTTAAATGATTTGAAGAAATATTTTTTTTTGGGAGGGACTAATAATTTTTATGAGAGACATACAACTCACAGAAACTAGCCGTGATCTTTGTGAAAAAATTGAAAAGGATGGCATTCACCTGCAATAACAAATTTTAGCCAGGTGCAGGTACATGCTCACCTCTTATTGAGGCTAGGTACTCCTCCTTGGATACACCTGCATCAGTTTTCAGCTCTTTTTCAAATAGTCAGTCGCTGTTGCATCCAAGGCAATAATAACATACAGAACAGCCGATCATTTTTCTTTGTCGCCTTTGCCATAACACAACACATTGATTGGAAATTTGGAACTAATTCATCAACTCACTACTAGTACAGCTAAATCTGAACAGATGAGCATTAAGATTTTTGTACAATACAGGGAAGTTGTGTAGTGTGGTAGGTCCCCCAGTACTTGACGCCGCCAGATCGTAAGCTCTCGCTGCTGCATCCCCCCCCCCTTTTTTTCCCCCCCCCTTCCCGGTTTTGTTTTTACGCCAGAGAATAAACTGCAAATGAATTTTATAAATTGTAGTAACAAGCCAAATACTTCAGAAATCTGGTTTCAGTTTGCAACAAGCATATAGTATGTAATATTCAGTGATCATAACCTTGTTTCCCTTTCTTCTTGCCTGCGGTTGGGTTCCATGTCCTTTGTCCGCAGCAGGTGTGCTCAAATCTGCCTGTCCAAACGGGTGCCTTGCTCTTATGGCAAAATAATAAAAATATATTAACTCAACAAGTAAAACCATGATCAGCAGATATTCAGATCAACTACATATAGTATATGCTGCAATCAAATTGATTTTTTTTTGTTTTTTTGTATCCTATGCTACGAAGCTTAATACTGTGTAACAATAGTTAATAATCTTCGAGAGCAAAAAGTGTGCTATCTTGCGGTAAAATCAGAGTTTCAGTTACTGTACCTGCTCACACCCCTAAACCTTGAGCTTCTCTTGTTAGCCGCATTGCTACCGCCGGCCTCTTTGCCATTGCCGGCCACTGTCACAGCCGACATCGCCGCCGCCGATGGCTCTCTCTTCCTTCTCTTCACGCTCTTAGCTCCGCCGCCTCCACCGGCAGCTGTGATCACCGCCGGCGCTGCCGTCGGCTTAACCTCGCAGTACAGGCGCCCCTGCACTCCTCCGATGCCGTGAAGCAGCTCATCCTTCACCAAACCGTACGTCTCCATCGCCATCAAACTGTACAAATGAATTTCTCTTTTTTTACACGATGACAGAGTTTTCACCGAGCTGTAAGAGCTTGTAATGGTTTTCGTTGGAAGCAAAGTGTGATCAGGTTGCCCCTACGTGCGTGTGGATGCTTATATGCAGCTGTGAGTACTGATTACTGAGCAGCAACAGATGGCAGCATTGGTGTTCGTCCTTGTTTACATCTATCCTCTGATAATGACACAAGGTTGTCGATGTTCTCGGTGCTAAGTGCATTGTCTCTTGCAGGGTTTTGACAGCTTACACAGCCAAGAAATTCTGCGTTGTTTGGTACAAAAAAGGTTAATTAATCACCATTTCTCTGGATATATATTATATATATGCAACAAGTCAGTTGTTTCATGTGGAAAAATACAGAATTAGTTAGCCGAGCAATTTATTTCACTATAGAACAATAAAACTGATGAGCTGATGAACTTGATGCCTTGACAGTTGACCAACAGACCAAGATTGGGTGAGCCTCCAGCTAGCAGGGGCGGATCCAGGAGGGGCTAAATAATGTATACAAAACTACAGCCTCTCTTCTAATGGATGTATGACAAAAAATTTTTAATGGTGACTTCATGGGGGTTCCCATGGTTACAACGTTGGTAGTGGGGGCTCAAGACCCCAGAGCCCCATGGTGGATCCGCCACTGCCAGCTAGCTAATAAAATGTTGATTTAAACCTATATATGGACTTGGAAGCTGTAAGCTTAGTTCAAATGTGCAATAAGTACCTGTATTTCAAATTAGCAATAAGTATTTGCATATCAAATTACCAATAAGTACTAACAGAATATCCCATATTTCGTGCAAAATTCTGTTTGGGTAGTGCAAATTAAACTGAAATAACCAGTTCTAGAATGATTAGCCTTGCGCCTGAAATATTGAAACCCTCTATTTGTGTTCTAAAAAGTTGTAACTGACAGAAAACACAAATCTGTATTAAATTATCCATGCATTGTGTCACTGGAGCAACATCTCATTCAGGATCAGAATTGCAAGCTGCTAAAAAGTTAACTCCTCCTTGGATACACCCTGCATCAGTTTCAGCTCTTTTTCATAGTCAGCGACCTGTTGCATCCAGGCATAATAACAACAGAATCAGCGATCATTTTCTTTGTCCCTTTGCATAACACAACACATTGATTGGAAATTTGGAATAATCATCAAAATCACTACTAGTACAGCTAAAATCTGAACAGATGAGCATAAGATTTTTGTACATACAGGGAAGTTTGTGTAGGTGGTAGGTCCCCAGTACTTGAGCGCCGCCAGATCGTAAGCTCTCGCTGCCGCATCTTCCTCGTTGTACGCCCCGAGATAAACTGCATGAATTTATATGTAGTACAAGCCAAATATTCAGAATTCTGGTCAAGTTTGCAACAAGCATATATATGTATATTCAGTGATCATAACCTTGTTTCCCTTTCTTCTTCTGCGTTGGGTTCCATGTCCCTTTGTCCCACAGGTGTGCCTCAAATCTGCCTGTCCAACGGTGCCTGCTCTTATGGCAAAATATATATATTACTCAACAGTAAACATGATCACAGATATTCAGATCAACATACATATAGTATATGCATGCAAATCAAATCTGATTTTTGTTTTTTTTTTGTCCTACTACAAGCTAATCTGTGTAACACAATAGTGAATAATCTTTGAGTGCAAAAGGTGTACTAACTTCGTTAAAAAGTATTTGACGTTTTAGGACAAGATTCAGTTGCTGTATCAAGTGAAACTTATCTAAACATCAAATAAACATCAAAACATTTATGATAGTGAAGAACGACATATACAGTCAGGACACAGAGACTATCAAGTGCTGATTTTTTTTCAGTTACTCTCAGAGTTTCAGTTACTGTACCTGCTCACACCCCTAAACCTTGAGCTTCTCTTGTTAGCCGCATTGCTACCACCGGCCTCTTTGCCATTGCCGGCCACTGTCACAGCCGACATCGCCGCCGCCGATGGCTCTCTCTTCCTTCTCTTCACGCTCTTAGCGCCGCCACCGGCAGCTGTGATCACCGCCGGCGCTGCCGTCGGCTTAACCTCGCAGTACAGGCGCCCCTGCCCTCCTCCGATGCCGTGAAGCAGCTCATCCTTCACCAAACCGTACGTCTCCATCGCCATCAAACTGTACAAATGAATTTCTCTTTTTTTACACGATGACAGAGTTTTCACCGAGCTGTAAGAGCTTACAGTAGTTTTCGTTGGAAGCAAAGTGTGATCAGGTTGCCCCTACGTGCGTGTGGATGCTTATATGCAGCTGTGAGTACTGATTACTGAGCAGCAACAGATGGCAGCATTGGTGTTCGTCCTTGTTTACATCTATCCTCTGATAATGACACAAGGTTGTCGATGTTCTCGGTGCTAAGTGCATTGTCTCTTGCAGGGTTTTGACAGCTTACACAGCCAAGAAATTCTGCGTTGTTTGGTACAAAAAAGGTTAATTAATCACCATTTCTCTGGATATATATTATATATATGCAACAAGTCAGTTGTTTCATGTGGAAAAATACAGAATTAGTTAGCCGAGCAATTTATTTCACTATAGAACAATAAAACTGATGAGCTGATGAACTTGATGCCTTGACAGTTGACCAACAGACCAAGATTGGGTGAGCCTCCAGCTAGCAGGGGCGGATCCAGGAGGGGCTAAATAATGTATACAAAACTACAGCCTCTCTTCTAATGGATGTATGACAAAAAATTTTTAATGGTGACTTCATGGGGGTTCCCATGGTTACAACGTTGGTAGTGGGGGCTCAAGACCCCAGAGCCCCATGGTGGATCCGCCACTGCCAGCTAGCTAATAAAATGTTGATTTAAACCTATATATGGACTTAGAAGCTGTAAGCTTAGTTCAAATGTGCAATAAGTACCTGTATTTCAAATTAGCAATAAGTATTTGCATATCAAATTACCAATAAGTACTAACAGAATATCACATATTTCGTGCAAAATTCTGTTTGGGCAGTGCAAATGAAACTGAAATAACCAGTTCTAGAATGATTAGCCTTGCGCCTGAAATATTGAAACCCTCTATTTGTGTTCTAAAAAGTTGTAACTGACAGAAAACACGAATCTGTATTAAATTATCCATGCATTGTGTCACAGGAGCAACATCTCATGCAGGATCAGAAATTGCAAGCTGTATAATAGACAGGGACTTGTATGATTACCCTATCGCAAAATATACCATCCTTGTCAAGGCCATGATAAGATCTAGGCACAGTTGCATATTCTTATTGACTTACCATTTGTCTAAACACTGTACTACATTTGTACTTCTTGAATTGCTATCTGTTTTTACAGCAACTTTCAGAGCATCTTCCGGACATTTTCAGGGCCTGTGAACAACTCTTTCTGAGTAGTGTTTGTGACTTCGTGTAGGCCGGTAGTGCAGTGGTTTCTTAATTTGTTTTCTTGACACAATCGTGCAGGGTTTTTACAGAAATTTTGCTGCGAGGAATACAATTGTTAATAAAAACGAGTGAAATTTCCGTATTACATCCAAACATGCATGCCCCCCATAGAGAACCAGCAATAATACTTCACTGTTGATTAGTTTTCAAACTGTCAGACAAAAACTAGTTACACATGGATAGACACTGATACATACTTTTTTTTAAGAGCAATTCTACAGTCCTTGAGGAGGTTTTGGTACCTTATGGTATACCAAATTTACAATAGAAAAAATGGTACTTCATGGTACCTTCTTAGGGACCGTAAAATTGCTCTTTTTTTTAATCAAAACTGAAGGAAAATATTTTTTCCAGAAATAAATTTCGTATGGCAGGCGATAGATTATAGTGCCATGAAAACGACAACATATATACCATTCGGTTAAAAAGGACAACGCGAGGGAACATTCTCCAACTTTTACAATTTGTACTATGTCTTGGCATGTAGTCAAACTTGAAAGAGAACTCGTTGAGCTGGATAAAGATGTAAGCCATCTGGTAATGAACACACTGATTAGCTAGCATAGCAACTAGGTATCTACTGTTAATTATTACTCATTACGATGTGTATTTCACAACAAAATTAAATAATCATCATGCAACTCTATTCAGCAAGAAGAAAACAACCTGCATTTTTCTCTGGGTGGTGTCAGATTCAGAAGGCGTCCCAAACTGGTTTTCTGAAGGTCGGCAGAGGCACAGCGAGAGATGACAAAGAAAGGTTCATCACCTATCTATCATGGTGACCTTGGTTTGGTCGCTGGGCTTCCTTCCTTCCTGCAGCCGGACACTCGTTGCGCGAATCTTGACTGCTGTTTTATATTAAGTTATTTTCTTAATCTTGATGTCCTCTAATTGGAGTTCATGCTCATAAACAATTTGGAAGGAAAAAACAGCCCAGCTTAACGACTACTGGATGAATAACATAATTCAGATACGATTTGTGGCATATTCTCAAGGGTGTATTTGTGGCTTCTAGTCTTGCACTGAACAAGATAGGATTGGATGAAAGGTTGACTGACTAGCTCGAGCGATCAAGAATTCAGGATATGAACAATTCTTGTTACAGATTGCATCTAGTGAAGCTGCAGAAGAATACAGGATAGTGTAATCTTGGAGGAAATAAAATGCACAACTGCTGGCGTCAGCTCGTGGCTCCGGGAGGCGGAGGACGGCGGCGAGAGGCGGCCGGAGTCGGAGAAGATGACCTAAAAATGCTGTTAGTTAATTTAATCTTATTGTTATTACAGTATCTCTGACTGCAAGCATGCTCACAATCTTTCAACTAGGGTAGTTTAGTTTGTTTTGTTATTTACTACCTGTGCATTCTTTTTTTTGGTTTTGTGCATCAATGAAAAACTTTATTGTTCTTGTTGTTCTGTCTTTAAACATAGTGATGAAGGTAAAGTGCGGAAGGTTCTAAAAGTTGAGCCAACACCAGATGGCAATAGTCGCTTTTTCAATCTCAGTATGTAGTCTCCACCTCACCATTACAAATTTTGTTTACAACAGAATCTTTATTCATTATTTGATCCAGTGACAATTTGTTGCCTTTAGGTGTTCAAAACCGTCTCCTGAACATCGATGAGAACATTTACATCCCTATAACCAAAGGAGAATTTGCTGTGATTGTATCGACTTTCAATGTACGTAAGATATCCTGCTATATTATCTATTTTTTTAGAGGGAAGGCAATTTTCATTACCTGGTTTAAGGGAGAAAGCCAAAAAAAAAGATATGGAGTTCCAAAATACAGAAAAAGGGAAAAAAGAAAAACAAAGTTTGGATCCTGCTATATATCTATTGTTCTAACAGAGAAGAGAATGCATGAATTGCCGTTGGTACTTGTGCATTACTGCCCACCTCCGTTTACTTCCATAATGTCCATATATTAACATTCGAGTATGTGACATGATATACATCCATGGAGATGTTTTTTTTATGGTTCTTACAGCATGCAGAGTAGATGTTGTGCGCGTGTTCGAACTCTGCAGTCTGGGGCTTACAAGGTTGTGAAGGAGGGGTTCGTGCTGCTACAGTTCGCGCCCGCGGTGGCGACTCGGCAGTATGATTGGACTCGCAAGCAGGTAATTCGGGATATCTCTCTAGTTGATTCAATTTTCAATTTAAGAACTTTATTATCTTGTGCTAAGTGTGAAAATTTCAAGAGAAGTCGATATTTCTGGAGGCTGGATTTACTAGCTGGAGGGGCGTGAAGTTCTGATGTGTTTATAGACTCTAAGTTCAAGATTGCGTAGTTGCTTGTTTGCATGTTAACACTAACATCAAGTATAGCTTGCTCTATCCTTTTACTGAAGCCCAAAGGTTGTATGCTTCTGTAATTGTAAAATAGGCCTGGTGACTGGTGACTGGAAACATGTATTCAATGTTGCTTACATGAACTTGTTTGATGCAATGTAACACAGGTGTTCTCATTATCTGTGTGGGAGATGGGTAGCTTGCTTACTCTAGGCCCTACTGATTCTTGCGAGTTCTTCCATGACCCTTTCAAGGGGAGGAGGTCAGTACTTCTTAACATTGCCAGCTCCTTTGTTCCTGACATATCTTCCCTGGTTGATTATTTAGTTGAGAGAAGTGTGTGGGCAATATGCCACATGTTTTCCAATGCCTCATGAAAAGTCTGTCACATGAAGTTATTCAGTCAACATATTGTTAATTCCTTGCACTGTCTGCCCTATGATATTAGTTGCCAAAATATAAAAGGAACTAATGAAATAGCATGACACAACATATTTTGAGTGTTACTGTTTCTTAACAACTTCATTCACCTTTATGTTATGTTAAAGTAGAATGGCAATGGGGAATGAATGGGGAATGAGAAAGGCACCATATCGAATGAATGGGGAATGAGAAAGGCACCATATCATCTTTCTTTTAATGAAGATTATTAATTGCAAAAAGCTTGTTTCGTTTGAACTGCTATTTTATCCATCTGTCAAGTGTTTCTCTTGCAGGCAGTTACTAAAAATGTTGTTAGTTAATATGATCTTATTGTTATTACAGTATCTCTGACTGCAAGCACATTCACAATCTTCCAATCTTGAAGTTCTATGTATTTTCGTTTGTTTTGTTATTTACTACCTGCACATTCTTTTTTGGTTTTGTGCATCAATAAAAAAAAACTTTATCCTTCTTGTTGTTCCATCTTTAAACTCAGTGATGAAGGTAAAGTGCGGAAGGTTCTAAAAGTTGAGCCAACACCAGATGGCAATAGTCGCTTTTTCAATCTCAGTATGTAGTCTCCATCTCATCATTACAGATTTTGTTTACATCTGAATCTTTGTTCATTATTTGGTCCAGTAACTATTTGTTTCCTTTAGGTGTTCAAAACCGTCTCCTGAACATTGATGAGAACATTTACATCCCTATAACCAAAGGAGAATTTGCTGTGATTGTATCGACTTTCAATGTATGTAACATATCCTGCTATATTATTTATTGTTCTAACAGAGAAGAGAATGCATGACTCATGAGTTGCGTTGATACTTGTAATTTAATGTCCACCTGCGTTTACTTCTATTTATGCTTGAAACTAATGCCCAGCTACATTTTTGCACTTGCAGTATATCATACCACATCTTATGGGCTGGAGCACATTTACAAATTCTATAAAACCTGAAGATTCACGGGCGTACACTAGGCCACAATCCGGGCCTGAATATGAATGGCGGAGGTGACCAAAGGGTGTCTGAAGGGAGATGGCAACTGTCCAAAGGATAGTTCTTGGTGGCTTTGTTAGAAAGTACTTGGTCCATAACTTGGACGGGCAATCTCTGATCTAGTTAGTTAGCGAATGAACTTTCATTTCTTGCCTTTGTTACATTTCTTCTTAGAGCAGGTGGGTGGAAGCCGTTTTATGTAAAATGTTTCTCTGCTGTCTAGATTTGGAGGTCTTGATATGGTAGACAACTGCTCAGCTCTGGCATTTTGGGGGCAATGACATTGTGACCCAATCAGGTCTGATGGACAAAGATAGGATGAATGGCAAAAGCCCTAATTAACGAACGTTCACGCAGTCTGGTTACTAGTGAACACCTTATCCACTTACGCTTTGGTTCACTTCCCTGTTCTCGCTATTAATGTTCTTCTATAAGTGGGATTCCCTCCTCTACCATTTCCCTTTTGTCCAGCTTTCTCTTCCTCGGATGTCCTTAACTGCAATGTTCAACGGTCCTTCCTTCTTGAAGGCTTTCTTCCCTTAGAAGGTGTTAGAGGGTGTTGAAGTAGCAAACAATTTAATAATGTCTGATTGAAGAAGACTCATACGGGTGGCCTTTGTCCTCAACCTTCAGTAGCCCTCCCTCCGATCTGGGGCTTTCTTCCTCCAAAGGGCACTGATCCCAGCAGCACCAGCAGCAACAAGACTAAGATAAATTCTTGATGTTTTGATACGATGGCCTTTGACTTCCACGACCTTTTTATAGCCCTCCAAGCCGGCATACTCGTGGCAGAAAGGCCCTCCGGCAATGAGTTCTGGTGTTTCCAAGTCTACATGAAGAAATGGTCGTTCATGAGCTAGGGTGTTAGCTTTAGGTTGTTTTGGTTTTTGTCTGAGTATTTTTGCAAGTGACAAAACATAATTCTTATCTTTGAGGAGGTTGCCTCTCTATTGTATTATTTTCTCTTTATTCCCCGTGTATTCTCTGCTACTATCCTTTAGGGCTCCTGTGCTTGTGCAGGTGAAACCTGTCATGTGTAAGATCATTTTAACACAATATATTCAAGTGAGGAAGCTTTCCCCTCCAATGACTTTGTTTTTTTAAAATAACTTCCCTCCCGAGTCACAATGCGTTGTCGCGCGCCCAGCCTTCTAGTGCACTAGCCGGAGAGCTTTGATCTAGTGCTTTGTTTTCATTTAAAAAAAGTACATGGCCTGGCTGCTGCTACTGTTTTGTAAGGCCATTCATAGTGCGGTGAGCTGGTGTTCGGCCTCAACTTTCCAGTTCGGAGATTTCCGAGCCACATTGTTGAGGATCGAGTCTATGAGAAGAATGTGGAGTTTCACTTGGACGCGTGAACCTCGCCAGAACTTGTCAAGAGGAAGCCTCGTGACGAGCGAGGCGAGGGGCGAAACCGCTTTTGGAGAGGCCGTGCCCCAAAATGCGAAGTAACGGTCCCCTTGCCATCGTCGTCGTTGAGCTGCAGCTGCCATCGTTGAGGCCGGATCTAGCGAGGAGGGGGCACGAGATGGCTTTCATCGTACTGTCACTGCTGTCAAGCCACCCCCATCTTCGAGCTGCTGCCGCTGCCTCCCAAAGCCAAATCCGGTGAGCCTCGGGTTGAATCTGTCAAGGAGGGGTCGCGGAGTGGTCGTCGTCGAGCCGCCGCCGGCTCAATTAAGCTGCGGAAAATGGGAAGGAAGAGAGGCGCCGCCGGTCGAGGGAGGTAAAGCGGCGCCAACGGTGAGCGAAGGAGAATGGTGGAGAGGGGGAGAGGGAGCTGTGCCGGCGGTGGGGGGGAGGGAGGGGGAAGGGGAGCAATGCCGGTGGTGTGACGGAGGGGGAGCGACGCCGACGGTGTGGTGGAGGGGGAGTGGTGCTGGCGATGGGGTGGCGATGGAGAGGAGCGGGTATCATCGTTGTGCGTCGTTGGAACTGAGAAGGAAGGAGGGAGAGAGAGGAGGGTGAGGGTGGGGAGGGGATTTGATATTCTTTTTTGGATTTTAGGGTGTGCAATGTAAATTAGAAAAAAAAGCATAAGAACCGAAACAAAAAAAAATATCAGGAACTGAAATATAAAATTAAAACCACCCCTACAACCACATGTACACCTGTATTGTGAAGAACCCAGATATTGAATCCGTAGCCCTAACCTATGTGGCACTCTGAGGACTCTCATATGAGTTGTACGCTGTGTGAATGCCCTAAGTGCTAAGGCATAGGCCTCTTGCTTTTTGTCGCTTTCTGTATTTTAGTAATAAAATAGAATTATGTCATAGTTCCTTTATCAACCGGAAAAAAAGAGAGAAGACTCCAAATGGCGTGTGATAGTGGCCTCAGGTACTCCCTTCGTTTCAAAATAAGTTAATCTCATACTCCCTCCGTCCCAAAAAAAAGTCCAATTCTAGAGATGAATCTGAACACATGTACTCTATATCTGAACACGTGTTGTGTAGATTAGTAGTACGTGCAAGACAGCGAGACGCGAGATTCAACCAAAACATACATTCCGAGTCACTAAGAGCAAGTTTAATAGTACAGCCATCTACTAGCTCTAAATCATCTATAATCAATTTAATAGCCAATTCATACAATAATTACTTATAAATATATATTATACTATTCATATCTGTCCCACCTGTCATATACACATTACGTCTTAAAGTCGTGCTGCAGCTAGCTATAAATCTGTAGCTCGCTGTTCTTTTCTCTTCTCTTTTATCTTCTCGATATGTGTTTATAGTTAACTTATAGTCTGCAATTTTACCTGCTCTAATTTCATAAACTCCTCCCCCAATCCAAACAATCACGGATGCGTCATTGCTACTCCCTCCGTCCCTAAAAAACCAACCTAGTACTGGATGTAACACATCCTAGTACAAACGATTCTAAATCGTTGTATTAGAATATGTCACATCCAATATTAGATTTATTTTTTTCGGAACAAAGGGAGTACCTCTGTTCTATTGGTCACACTTCGTTACCTACGAGTTTAGAAATATATAAAACATATAGGTAGCTACAATCAACAAAGGCGGCATGAAAATGCAGATATATGAACTGACAAATATATAAAAGTGAACAAAATTTATACGAGAGCTGAAAAAATAAAAAAAATTCAAATGACTGGTAAACGACGACATTGAAGAGAGAAAAAAAAAGTTCGAACTTCGATAACGTCGCATGGTTTGTGCAAATCGATCACACCCATATAATAGGAAAAGTTGCCTTGGAAGTCCTAAAATATAGTGGAGGGGCAGCACTAGCAGCACAGCTGTCATGCATGTGGACAGCTATATCAATTGCAGGGAAATAATAGTAATATTCTTGAAACGAGGGGCGGGAGTTGACCCGGTCACGGGCCACCCGTGAGGTGAGGCTCCGGATGTACTCCCTCTTTTTAGAATATAAGATGCAATTAATTTTTGTCATGATGTTTGATTATTAGTTTTATTTAAAAAATATATAAATGTTATTATACTAGTCCTAAAATATAACAACTTTTATTATCTGGATAGACAGTTGTTCAGATTCATAACTAGAAATATTTATATTTTTAGACGGAGAGAGTATTTGTTATGTTGTGACTTGTTTTATCATGGAAGAAACTCTAATCTTAGCATATTTTTATATATATATATGTATTAAAATTTTGAAAATAAAACGAATGGTCAAATGTTACGTGAAAAGTCAATAGCACCATAGAGTTAGTATGAGTTATAGTACTCCTTTTGTTAAAAAAAATCCAACCTAAATAAATATTTGACATAACTTGTACTTCCTCCGTTTCAGGTTGTAAGACTTTCTAGCATTGCCCACATTCATATAGATAATAATGAATTTAGGTACACATGTATATCTAGATTCATGTTATAAATGTTAACAATGCTAGAAAGTGTTATAATATGAAACAAAAGGAATTACAATAAATTTACGAAGGTAGTAAGTAAAAAAAAAAAAAACTGTAAGATCCAACTGGCTCATTAGGTGGCGGACTATATAAACACAAAACCCTAATTTCTTCCAAATCCCTCCCTAGTCCCTACCCAAGCCGCCACTCTCGATCTAGCTCTCGTCTCCTCTCCCACTCTCACGTTCTCTCCCTCACGATTTCGGGCTAGTTCTTCCCACTGCGGTGAGCGCCGGACGAATCCAGTGATCGATGGCGGAGACGGTGGTGAGCATGGCGAGGTCACTGCTCGGCAGTGCCATCGGGGCGGCTGCATCCGCCGCTCGCCAGGAGATTAGCATGCTGATCGGTGTGCAAAACGACATCTGGTACACACTCATCTCTACTAATCCCTCCGTCCGGCAATATAAGTGAATTTGTTTGCTACAGAGTGCATGCAAGACAGCTATTAAGAGCAAAGTAGAGTTAACTATAGGTTATAAACACATAAAAAAATAATGAATTAGAGCTAAAATATATAATAGATTAGCTCTAAAGTTATCTATGTTTTTTTTTCTTATCTATCTTTCTCCCACCTACTCTTGTATTATTGTACTCCTTCAAAATGTATGACACCGTTGATTTTTCACACAACGTTTAACCATTCGTTTTATTCAAAAAGTTTGTATAATATCATTTATTTTGTTGTGACTTGTTTTATCATCAAATAAAATATAATCTTAACTCGTACTTTTACATATTTATACTAAATTTTTCAATAAGATGAATGGTGGAACTATGTGAGAAAAGTCAATTTGAAATGAATGCAGTATCTATCTTAGTCCTTAAAGCATGACTAGAGTTCAGCTCGTTACAAAAACATAATGAGCTGAGCCAGCAACGAGCCGAGCGAGCTAACGAGTCACGAGCTTTTCATCCAGCCCTAGTTGAAAGGCAATATGAAGTGCATGCAGCGGTGCCTCAATGCATCTATTGTACTCAATTATTCTGAAGTAGATCCCCTGCTTCATACAATAGGAGGCAGGCAGTCCAAGGGGTCGATAATATTGGAACTATACCTAATTAAATGATACTCCCTCTGTTTCAGGTTATAAGACGTTTTGACTTTGGTCAAAGTCAAACTATTTTAAGTTTGACCAAGTTTGTAAAAAAAAATATTTTCAACTCAACACAAATTTATTATGAAAATATATTCAATTATTGATTTAATGAAACTATTTTGATATTATAAATATTACTATATTTGTGCATAAACTTAGTTAAATTTGAAGTAGTTTGACTTTGACCAAAGTCAAAACATCTTATAACCTGAAACGGAGGGAGTAATATATACTCTCTCCGTACTCGTAAAGGAAGTCGTTTAGGATAATATTTAAGTCAAACCTTGGGAATATAAATCATGAATAACTCTCAAGTTGTTGAGTTTGAAAATATAAAAAAATTATATGAATAGATTTGTCTTGAAAAATACTTTCATAAAAGTATACATATATCACTTTTCAATAAATATTTTTATAGAAACAAGAAGTCAAAGTTGTGTTTTGGAGACCGTGTCGTCGTCCAAAACGACTTCCTTTAAGAGTACGGAGGGAGTACAATTAAGGGTATTGCTAGATTTTAGCTACCTAGTCCTCTCCGATCCGCTCGTCAAGCTAGTTCTTCGTCTGAGCGAGCGGTGAACGAATCCAGCGATGGCGGAGACGGCGGTGAGCATGGCGAGGTCACTGCTCGGCGGTGCCATCGGAGCGGCTGCTTCCGCCGCTCGCCAAGAGATGAGCATGCTGATCGGTGTGCAAAACGACATCTGGTACACACTCATCTCTACTAGTCCCTCCGTCCATCAATGTGGATCTGAATTGTTTGCTATAGAGTGCTTGCAAGACACAGCTAATAAAGTAGAGTCAGTCAACTAGTTGCTACGAACATATCAAAAAGAGCAAATTAATTATATTAGAGCTAAAATATATAATAAGTTAGCTATACTCCATAATGTATCTATCTTGGTCCTTAAAGCATGTGTAGAGCATAAGAGTCAACACTTACGTTTTCAGTCTACTATTATATTTGCTCGATCTAAGGTTTGCAAGGCAATATGAAGTGCGTGCAGCAATGCCTCCATGCATCTATTGTGCTAAATCAGTCTAAAGTAGATTCCCCTGCTTCATACGATAGGAAGCAGGCAGTCCAAGGGATCGATAATAATGAAACTATACCTAATTAAATGATACTATAGACAATTAAAGGTATTGCTAGATTTTAGCTACCTGAAGATTTATAAATTTCAGTTACCTAAATTGCACATTCCTAAGTCTAAAGTTGCAGACTTGCAGCGTATGCAATGTGCAATTTTACTTCTTTTTAACTACAATTTTGTTGTTATATATGGTTTTACTTTATTTTTATCTAAGTTTGAATATTTTTTCACGTAATTTTGTTAATTTTATGAATGTAAGATTATTTCTTGTAATTTTGTATGTTCAAATATATGGTTCAACCTTTTATAAGGAAAAAAAAATGGAGGGGCAATAAGAACCACTAGATCACCTGACATCTAGACACTCACTATAATTAAATGCTACATGTTTGTTTTCCTAGAAGTTATGGCCTATTTCTATGATATTTATTTTTTTTTTGAACGTAAAGAGATATTTTATTAATGACAAAACATAGGATTACATTCCTGATTTAACAGCTCTAGAATTTCAGCCGGAGCGCATAACCTCCACTCCGCTTCAACTCCTGAGGTCATAACCATCTGAGCTAACATATGAGCTATCCTATTTGAATCTCTCTTCACTTTGTGCACTTGCACCTGCAACAAACATTGCATTGCCACTCTTATCTCGGCAATTATACCTCCCTATTCTGCTCTTGACGCTTGTGTTATATTTAGTCCAGCAACGACATCAGCATTGTCAGATTCAAGAATTATTGGCATATGTATCCAGTTCTATGATATTTTAGCGTATCTGAAAATCTTTCACGTATCTTTAATACTGATAACAGATAGATTTTCACGAGCGTCAACTTTTCGTAGTATCAGTTTCACTTGGCATAAGATTTTTCGTTCTGCACTCCATGTGTGGTTACAATAATTAGCAGCTGATTTGGAATAAGATATTCTTTGAACTCATGGCTGCCAGGTACATAAAAGACGAGCTCAAGACAATGCACGCATTCCTAAGGGCCGCCGAGGTTACAACAGAGAAAGATGAACTGGTTAAAGTATGGGCAGAGCAAGTGAGGGATCTAGCATATGACATTGAAGATTGCCTTGAAGAGTTTACCATCCATGTGAAGCACCAAAGCCTCTCACGACAGCTGATGAAGCTCCGGCATCGCCACCGAATTGCTGTCCAGATTCGGAGCCTCAAGCTAAGGGTCCAAGAAGTGAGTAATCGAAACATGCGGTATAATTTTATTAAGTCTGCTCCTTCTAGAGATATGGATGACTTTTCAACCAACATGGAAATGACTCGCTACCAAGCTGCTCACTATGTTGATGAAGCTGAGCTTGTTGGATTTGATGGGCCCAAAAAGGAGATCCTGAAGATGATATCAGGCAATGAAAATGTAGAAGTGCAGACAATTTGGATAGTTGGAGCTGGAGGTCTTGGCAAGACTACTCTTGCAAAGAAGGTTTATGAAAGCTCAAATATCACAAGCATGTTCCCATGTCGTGCTTGGATCACTGTGTCACAGTCTTTCGATGTCATGGATTTATTGAAGGACATGATCAAGCAACTCCTAGGAAAAGAGTCACTGGATAATCTCTTTACAAAATATAAAGAGGTGAAGATAAAGGAGAACAACCTTACGGATCACCTAAAGGAATGGCTCAGAAATAAAAGGTATTTTCTTGTTCTTGATGACTTATGGAGCACAAAAGCATGGGATTGCCTCAAACCTACTTTATGGGGAAATAATAGGGAAGGTAGCCGACTCGTAGTAACAACAAGAAATAGAGACCTAGCCGAAAGGCAGTTCTAGCCCACTAGTCTACCCCCTTCAAACATTACATAGAGAAGATGCTACCAAATTGTTGTTGGCAAAAACCAACAAAAGTTTATGTGACATAAACAAAGATGGAATGAATGAAACATTTGAAAAGATACTAAAGAAATGTGGAGGTCTACCACTAGCTATCGTCACATTTGGTGGACTCCTAGCTACCAAAGATGTCAAAGAGTGGGATGAATTGTATGCACAAATTCCATTGGAACTCGAGAACAACCCAAGCTTTGAAGTAATGAGGCAGGTGTTAGCCTTGAGTTACAAGTACTTGCCTTCTCATCTTAAGCCATGCTTTCTATATCTAAGCATCTTTCCCGAGGATTTTGAGATCCAAAGGAAACGTCTAGTGTATAGATGGATTGCAGAAGGTTTTATTAGAGCTAGAGATGGGGTAAGCATTGTGGATGTTGCGATAAAATATTTTAATGATTTAATCAACCGAAGTTTGATTCAACCATCAAGAGTGAATATGGAAGGAACTATCAAGAGCTGTCGAGTCCACGATATCATACGTGATATCATGATATCAATTTCTAGAGAAGAAAATTTTGTGTACCAAATATGTGATAAAGAAGCTTGTGCTGTGGAGGAAAACATCCGCCATGTGGTGTACTACAATAACAACAGTTCGGGAATAGCCATGGATTGGAACCATGTCCGATCATTAACAGTGTTTGGTGAGAGACCCAAAGATCTGGCACCTTTACTTTGTTCATCCCAACTAAAGAAGTTAAGAGTCATGGATGTTCAAGGAGTTACATTTGGAATGACACAAAAAGAGATGGACCATATAGAGTCGTTGCTCCTCTTGAAATATATGAATATTCCTGCATATTCAACTATTTACAGAATTCCAAGGTCTATAGGGAAATTACAAGGCTTACGAGTTTTGGACATATCTAATACTTGCATAACATCACTGCCAACTGAGATATGTGAACTCCGGAGTCTCAATGTCCTCCGCTGTACAAGAAGTGGATACTACAAGTTCTTTAATCCATCTAAACCTATGCAATGTTTATTCGCTTTATCGTGCATTCCTGTAGCGATGTGTTTGGCTGATTCAGACAAGCGTCGTGAAGTGACTGCTGAGCTACACATGGCTTGTTCTAGTCGCTGGTTTAGTACATACGGTGTGAGGGTACCTAAGGGAATTGGAAACTTAAAACAGCTGCAGGAACTAGGGTATGTGGATATCAGGCTAACTAGTAGCAAAGCAGTGAAAGAGCTGGGGCAGCTTAGCCAGCTAAAGAAATTAAAGTTGCTAACAAATGGTGCCACACAACGAAAATGCAAGGTGCTTTGTGAAGCCATTGAGAAGCTCTCGTCCCTTCAATCTCTCCGCATAGATGCTTTCGGATGCAGGGCATCTTCATTGAGAAGTCTCGAGTGGCTACATTCTATTTCCTCTCCTCCTCCCTTTCTGAAGAACCTCACTTTGGAAGGATATATTAAGGAGATTGACTGGCTTAGGGAGCTCACGCACCTGGTGAAGATTCACTTATGGGGAAAAGAACTGAAGGAAGGTAAAACCATCGAGATACTCGGGGAACTACCTAACCTCATGGTCCTGCAGCTTTGGGGGAACGCATATGCTGGGGTGAAGCTATTGTTCCGAGCAGAAGCATTCCCAAAACTCAGGAAGCTTGAGATTAAGGGTCTAGAGGACCTAAAAGATATGAGATTTGAGGAACACACCTCGCCCCAAATGGAAACAATAGAAATCTTGCAGTGCAGGTTGGAATCAGGGATTATTGGGATCAAGCACCTTCCGAAGCTCAAGGAGATTTCACTCAGTTGGTACTGTGAAGTGGCAAGGCTTGGCCAGCTGCAAGAAGAGGTGGAAGCAAACCCCAATCGTCCTGTTCTGCGATTGCATGACGACCCCTCCGAGCACGACTTAGGGGACACCCAAGGGTCAGCTACACTGCCTACACAAGTGTTCTATATGGACTCTAGTCTCCTCTTCTAATATTCCTTATTTTTTAATTCCGAATTTCAGATATTTCTAAATTGTATTTCTATATGGACTCTGTTTTTTCTTTTTCTCTGATTAATGTGAGAATTTCTAGGCCATGAGAGCGAACGTGGAGGCTCCTTTTTCTATTCCTTTAATAATATAATAGATTTCTCTATCTTGTTTGTAGCCTATCACATCAATGGAGATCATGCCTGCAGATGCAGACCCCGCTGTCTCTAGCTGATTAACCTCTCCTTCGTGCTGATTAACACTACAATCACAGCGATGGTGATCAAATCTAGCGGCTGGTCAGCTCGTGCTCTGTATTGCTTGTTGTCTGCCCCCGGCTACCCAAGGCTGGTCACTGTCTCTTCTTCACTCACCGTGCCGGTATGCCTGCTTCAACCTGATTCCTGACAATAGTTACACTTTTGTGTTATCAATTGCTACAACGCATACCTTATTGTTGTTTCTTGTGCCTGAAAACCATGCCTTTTTTTTGTATTCTCCAGCATGTGTTGAGTTTGAGTACCTGAATACGGTGCACAGCCTGATTGGTTTCTAAACCTCACCTGTTGCTGATGATTTGCATACTGAGAGCCAGCAATACAAAGGTAAAACAAAACTATTAAAGTGCTTGTTGGCTCTGCCCACTCATGGCCCTTCATTATTTTGGGTTTGTTCATTTTGTTGCCACTTTCAACCCTACCAAATTTTAGTATGGCAACAACTTCCCATTGCTAATCTACTAAATTTTGGTAATTTCGGAAGTTTCAACTCTCAAACACTCTACCAAAATTTAATTTGGTAAGATTTTAGACCAAACATATTATACATCCAACACTATCAAGCTTTGATAACGCTCAAATATGCTTAAATTTAGCATTGCATAGGGTTGAAAAATGCAACAAAGTGAATAAACCCTTCAATTTATATATATTCGGGGAAAACTAGCATTCAAAATAGGAGTATTTTCAATTACCAGGATCTTGATAGCCATGAGCTGGAGAAGTGCGCTTTCAGAAGGGCACCTCCAGGTGAATGAACATTCCATCCATTCTGTCTGTGTTGTGAGCAGAAAGACCGAAGCAAGCACAATTGTATGGGCTGCAAGTGATCTGGACACTGAATGAACACTGGAAGCAGCACGGTCCCTTCCTGAGCTAGCAGAGAGCTAATGACAAACTTCATGATCAATGCTTGTCTGTGAACTATGAAGAGTGAAGTGAGAGTTCTTATTGATAACAGGTTAGTTCTTCTCAGTAATAGCTCTCATCATTTAGATGCTATATTCTTACAATTCCCAATATCATTTTCAGCTTGTGATCACAAATATTTGGGCCCGTATTCATCTCAATGGGCTAGTTGCACAGCCCCGGAGCAGCGTTGCAAGTACTTTTCTTGGTTGGCTGGCGAGGACTACCTCACTCGAGGAGTTTGCGTCCTCTGTGAAACCAACAAGAAGAAGCAATCGATCACATTCTAATTGGATGTCCGGAAGCACTTCAACTTTGGTGGATCATCCTCATTGCAGTTGACCAGCCTCGTTGTTTTCCATCAAACTCGCAATCCTTATTCATCCTTTGGTGGTGTGTGTGTGACAACGGGAATTTGGTTGGCAAGTCAATGAAGAGGAGATACGATACGATCGTCATCCTAACAGCCTGGTCTATTTGGAAAGAAAGAAACAATAGGGTTCTCAACAATAGGAGCAAATCCTGAGCAGAAGTGACTGCCGCTGCTGCAGAAGAACTGAAGAAGCAGCAGTATTGCAGATCAGCTAGAGGGTCATATGTCCTAGTCGCATATTCATACCGCGAGAATTAGCCTATCCTTTTGCCTAGCTTTTTTTGTTCCTTTTATTTCTTTATGTTTACATATAACTTGTTGTTTGTGCGCTGATGTACATTACTCCCAAATTTGGTATCATTCTTGTTTACATAGTCACAAAATCGTATTACTGTTTTCAATTCAATGAACTCATCTCAAAACAGTGCTGAAGTTGGGTGTTGGGCTCTCATTCTTATCTCGTTATCAATTCGGCCCAGCCCACGTAAAGCAAAGCTAACAGCGTCCGTCTCCCTCTCCGCCGCGTCCCATCTCTCCCTCCTCGGCCGCCGCCGCCATCGCCGCCCAGCGCCACTCGGACTACTTCGACCCCCGTGCCCCGCCGCCTCCGCCGCCGCGCGACGGGTACGGGGGCCCGGCGTACTCGCCTCCCGCCACGCAAGGGCTCGCCTCCCGCCGCGCAAGGTGGGCAGCAGAATGGGAGGGTGTTCTCTACCTACAGCATCTACAAGGGCAAGGCGGCGATGTCGCTCGACCCCAGGCCGCCGCAGTTCGTGCCGCTCGATGTAGGTAGAGGCGGCGCCGCTGCATGCGAGTTGCGCGATTGCGAGGTGGATTTTTTTGATAAATCTAATGGGTGTTTCGTTTGTGCGCGTGTTCGAACTTTGCAGTCTGGGGCTTACAAGGTTGTGAAGGAGGGGTTCGTGCTGCTACAGTTCGCGCCCGCGGTGGCGACTCGTCAGTATGACTGGACTCGCAAGCAGGTAATTCGGGATTTCTCTCTAGTTGATTCATTTTTCAATTTAAGAACTTTTTTAATCTGTGGTGCCAAGTGTGAAAATTTCAAGAGAAATCGATATTTCTGAGAGGCTGGATTTTACCAGCTGGAGGGGCCTGAGGTTCTGAACTTCTGATGTGTTTAGACTCTCTAATTTGCTTTCATTGAAAGTACAGTACATGTTACTGGAAGTTTATGGAGTGTTGTAAACTTGTGTAGAAGCTGTTGACCATTGCTGCCGTTTTGAGCTGATTGTGTAGTTGCTTGTTTGCATGTTAACACTAACATCAAGTATAGCTTGCTCTATCCTTTTACTGAAGCCCAAAGGTTGTATGCTTCTGTAATTGTAAAATAGGCCTGGTGACTGGAGACATGCATTCGATGTTGCTTACATGAACTTGTTTTATGCAATGTTCAATACAGGTGTTCTCATTATCTGTGTGGGAGATGGGTAGCTTGCTTACTCTAGGTCCCACTGATTCTTGCGAGTTCTTCCATGACCCTTTCAAGGGGAGGAGGTCAGTCCTTCTCAACGTATCTGATTACTAGCTCCCTTGTTTCCTGACATATCTTCCCTAGTTGTTTATTTAGGACAGGCTTGTGGGCAATATGCCACATGTTTTCCAATGCCTCATGAAAAATCTGCCACAATTGCGTCAAAAAAAAAAAATCTGCCACATTAAGTTATTCAGCCAGCATATTGTCATTTTCTTGCACTGTCTTCCCTACTATGATATTAGTTATCAACATATCAAAGGAACTAATGAAGTAGCATGATACAGCATAGTTTGAGTGTTTATCACTGTTTCTTAGCAACTCCACTCACCTTTAATTTATGTTAAAGTAGAACAGCAATGGGGAAGAGAAAGGCACTGCGTCTTCTTTCTTTCGATGAAGACTATTAATTGCAAAAAACTTTGCTGAACTGCTATTTTATCTATCTGTCAAGTGTTTCTCTTGCGGGCAGTTGCTAAAAATGCTGTTAGTTAATTTAATCTAATTGTTATTACAGTATCTCTGACTGCAAGCATGCTCACAATCTTTCAACTAGGGTAGTTTAGTTTGTTTTGTTATTTACTACCTGTGCATTCTTTTTTTTTTTGGTTTTGTGCATCAATGAAAAACTTTATTGTTCTTGTTGTTCTGTCTTTAAACATAGTGATGAAGGTAAAGTGCGGAAGGTTCTAAAAGTTGAGCCAACACCAGATGGCAATAGTCGCTTTTTCAATCTCAGTATGTAGTCTCCACCTCACCATTACAAATTTTGTTTACAACAGAATCTTTATTCATTATTTGATCCAGTGACAATTTGTTGCCTTTAGGTGTTCAAAACCGTCTCCTGAACATCGATGAGAACATTTACATCCCTATAACCAAAGGAGAATTTGCTGTGATTGTATCGACTTTCAATGTACGTAAGATATCCTGCTATATTATCTATTTTTTTAGAGGGAAGGCAATTTCCATTACCTGGTTTAAGGGAGAAAGCCGAAAAAAAAGATATGGAGTTCCAAAATACAGAAAAAGGGAAAAAAGAAAAACAAAGTTTGGATCCTGCTATATATCTATTGTTCTAACAGCGAAGAGAATGCATGAATTGCCGTTGGTACTTGTGCATTACTGCCCACCTCCGTTTACTTTCATAATGTCCATATATTAACATTCGAGTATGTGACATGATATACATCCATGGAGATTTTTTTTTTTGTGGTTCTTACAGCATGTAGAGTAGATGTGTCCTGAATACTGAAGTATATGCTTAAAACCATTGTTTAGAAATAGATGCTTTTCTTTTTATTTACGTAAATAATGTCCAGAAGTCATATCCATGCTTGAAACTAATGCCCAGTTACACTTTTTGCACCTGCAGTATATAATACCACATCTTATGGGCTGGAGCACATTTACAAATTCTATAAAACCTGAAGATTCACGGGCGTACACTAGGCCCCAATCCGGTCCTGAATATGAATGGCGGAGGTGACCACTGACCAAAGGGTGTTTGAAGGGCTTCTGTTCGAAGGACAGTTCTTGGTGGCTTTGTTAGAAAGTAATTGGCGCATAATTTGGATGGGCAATCTCTGATCTAGTTAGTTAGCGAATGAATTTTCAGTTCTTCCTAGAGTAGGTTGGTGGGTGGAAGCTGTGTTTTATAGTACAGTGTTTCTCTGCTGTCTAGTAGAGTTTAAGGTCTTGAACTCTTGACCATGGTTCGTTATTAACGGCGTATTTACATATTTACATGGTAAGTATTTTCTTAGAAAAAGAGAGCATATGCGTTTGGTAGAACCGTAGAAGTAGGTGGCGCAGCTATAGACACGTAACCACAATACCATCCATACAAAAGGACCGGGTTGGCAAAAATCTACCCTCCCTGTTTCATTCTAGATGTAACCATGAGTTTAAAACTCATATTCAATTTTAATCGACCGTCTTATTTAATTTTTTTAAAAAAATTAAAAACATAAGTTACACATAAAAATATTGTTCATGTCTTATCATCTAATAACAATAAAAACACTAATAAAAAAGAAATTTTAAATAAAATAGAAGATTAAAATTAGACACGAAAACTTATGGTTGTACGTAATAAAGACCTCTCATTAATTGTCAGAAATCCAGATAAAATCACTCCCCCAGGTCACAGGTCTCAGGTCAGCGGGTCTCGTCGTGTTGCTCACTGCAGGTCTGCAAGCGCTATATGTAGCATTTCTTACCAGAAAGCGCAGGCAGATCTCAAAGCGAGCTAGTCCTCTCCGATCCGCTCGTCAAGCTAGTTCTTCGTCTGAGCGAGCGGTGAACGAATCCAGCGATGGCGGAGACGGCGGTGAGCATGGCGAGGTCACTGCTCGGCGGTGCCATCGGAGCGGCTGCTTCCGCCGCTCGCCAAGAGATGAGCATGCTGATCGGTGTGCAAAACGACATCTGGTACACACTCATCTCTACTAGTCCCTCCGTCCATCAATGTGGATCTGAATTGTTTGCTATAGAGTGCTTGCAAGACACAGCTAATAAAGTAGAGTCAGTCAACTAGTTGCTACGAACATATCAAAAAGAGCAAATTAATTATATTAGAGCTAAAATATATAATAAGTTAGCTATACTCCATAATGTATCTATCTTGGTCCTTAAAGCATGTGTAGAGCATAAGAGTCAACACTTACGTTTTCAGTCTACTATTATATTTGCTCGATCTAAGGTTTGCAAGGCAATATGAAGTGCGTGCAGCAATGCCTCCATGCATCTATTGTGCTAAATCAGTCTAAAGTAGATTCCCCTGCTTCATACGATAGGAAGCAGGCAGTCCAAGGGATCGATAATAATGAAACTATACCTAATTAAATGATACTATAGACAATTAAAGGTATTGCTAGATTTTAGCTACCTGAAGATTTATAAATTTCAGTTACCTAAATTGCACATTCCTAAGTCTAAAGTTGCAGACTTGCAGCGTATGCAATGTGCAATTTTACTTCTTTTTAACTACAATTTTGTTGTTATATATGGTTTTACTTTATTTTTATCTAAGTTTGAATATTTTTTCACGTAATTTTGTTAATTTTATGAATGTAAGATTATTTCTTGTAATTTTGTATGTTCAAATATATGGTTCAACCTTTTATAAGGAAAAAAAAATGGAGGGGCAATAAGAACCACTAGATCACCTGACATCTAGACACTCACTATAATTAAATGCTACATGTTTGTTTTCCTAGAAGTTATGGCCTATTTCTATGATATTTATTTTTTTTTTGAACGTAAAGAGATATTTTATTAATGACAAAACATAGGATTACATTCCTGATTTAACAGCTCTAGAATTTCAGCCGGAGCGCATAACCTCCACTCCGCTTCAACTCCTGAGGTCATAACCATCTGAGCTAACATATGAGCTATCCTATTTGAATCTCTCTTCACTTTGTGCACTTGCACCTGCAACAAACATTGCATTGCCACTCTTATCTCGGCAATTATACCTCCCTATTCTGCTCTTGACGCTTGTGTTATATTTAGTCCAGCAACGACATCAGCATTGTCAGATTCAAGAATTATTGGCATATGTATCCAGTTCTATGATATTTTAGCGTATCTGAAAATCTTTCACGTATCTTTAATACTGATAACAGATAGATTTTCACGAGCGTCAACTTTTCGTAGTATCAGTTTCACTTGGCATAAGATTTTTCGTTCTGCACTCCATGTGTGGTTACAATAATTAGCAGCTGATTTGGAATAAGATATTCTTTGAACTCATGGCTGCCAGGTACATAAAAGACGAGCTCAAGACAATGCACGCATTCCTAAGGGCCGCCGAGGTTACAACAGAGAAAGATGAACTGGTTAAAGTATGGGCAGAGCAAGTGAGGGATCTAGCATATGACATTGAAGATTGCCTTGAAGAGTTTACAATCCATGTGAAGCACCAAAGCCTCTCACGGCAGCTGATGAAGCTCCGGCATCGCCACCGAATTGCTGTCCAGATTCGGAGCCTCAAGCTAAGGGTCCAAGAAGTGAGCAACCGAAACATGCGTTATAATTTTATTAAGTGTGCTCCTTCTAGAGAGATGGATGACTTTTCAACCAACATGGAAATGACTCGCTACCAAGCTGCTCACTATGTTGATGAAGCTGAGCTTGTTGGATTTGATGGGCCCAAAAAGGAGATCCTGAAGATGATATCAGGCAATGAAAATGTAGAAGTGCAGACAATTTGGATAGTTGGAGCTGGAGGTCTTGGCAAGACTACTCTTGCAAAGAAGGTTTATGAAAGCTCAAATATCACAAGCATGTTCCCATGTCGTGCTTGGATCACTGTGTCACAGTCCTTTGATGCCATGGATTTATTGAAGGACATGATCAAGCAACTCCTAGGGAAAGAGTCACTGGATAATCTCTTAAAAAAGTATAAAGAGGTGAAGATAATGGAGAACAACCTTACGGATCACCTGAAGGAATGGCTTAGAAATAAAAGGTATTTTCTTGTTCTTGATGATTTGTGGAGCACAAAAGCCTGGGATTGCCTCAAACCTACTTTATGGGGAAATAATAGGGAAGGTAGCCGACTCGTAGTAACAACAAGAAATAGAGACCTAGCCGAAAGCGGTTCTAGCCCACTAGTCTACCCCCTTCAAACATTACATAGAGAAGATGCTACCAAATTGTTGTTGGCAAAAACCAACAAAAGTTTATGTGACATAAACAAAGATGGAATGAATGAAACATTTGAAAAGATACTAAAGAAATGTGGAGGTCTACCACTAGCTATCGTCACAATTGGTGGACTCCTAGCTGCCAAAGATGTCAAAGAGTGGGATGAATTGTATGCACAAATTCCATCGGAACTCGAGAACAACCCAAGCTTTGAAGTAATGAGGCAGGTGTTAGCCTTGAGTTACAAGTACTTGCCTTCTCATCTTAAGCCATGCTTTCTATATCTAAGCATCTTTCCCGAGGATTTTGAGATCCAAAGGAAACGTCTAGTGTATAGATGGATTGCAGAAGGTTTTATTAGAGCTAGAGATGGGGTAAGCATTGTGGATGTTGCGATGAAATATTTTAATGATTTAATCAACCGAAGTTTGATTCAACCATCAAGAGTGAATATGGAAGGAACTATCAAGAGCTGTCGAGTCCACGATATCATACGTGATATCATGATATCAATTTCTAGAGAAGAAAAATTTGTGTGTTGGATAGATGATAAAGAAACTTGTCCGATGGAGGAAAATATCCGCCATGTGGCCTACTACAATAGCAACAGCTCAGGGATAGCCATGGACTCGAACCAAGTCCGGTCATTAACAGTGTTTGGTGACAGACCCAAAGAACTAACACCTTTGCTATGTTCACCCCAAGTAAGGATGTTAAGAGTCTTGGATTTTCAAGGAGTTAGATTTGGAATGACACAAAAAGAGATGGACCATATAGGGTCGGTGCTCCACTTGAAATATATGAATATTCGGTGTGACTACGATTTTCCTAAATTCAATGGATATTCAAAAATTTACAGAATTCCAAGGTCTATAGGGAAATTACAAGGCTTACGAGTTTTGGACATATCTAATACTTACATAACATCACTGCCAACTGAGATATGTGAACTCCGGAGTCTCAATGTCCTCCGCTGTACAGGAAGTGGATACTACGAGTTCTTTAATCCATCTAAACCTATGCAATGTTTATTTGCTTTATCATGCATTCCTGTAACGATGTCTTTGGCTGATTCAGACCAGCGTCGTGAAGTAACTGCTGAGCTACACATGGCTTGTTCTAGTCGCTGGTTTAGAACATACGGTGTGAGGGTACCTAAGGGAATTGGAAACTTAAAACAGCTGCAGGAACTAGGGTATGTGGATATCAGGCTAACTAGTAGCAAAGCAGTGAAAGAGCTGGGGCAGCTTAGCCAGCTAAAGAAATTAAAGTTGCTAACAAATGGTGCCACACAACGAAAATGCAAGGTGCTTTGTGAAGCCATTGAGAAGCTCTCGTCCCTTCAATCTCTCCGCATAGATGCTTTCGGATGCGGGGCATCTTCATTGAGAAGTCTCGAGTGGCTACATTCTATTTCCTCTCCTCCTCCCTTTCTGAAGAGCCTCACTTTGACTGGATGTATCAAGGAGATTGACTGGCTTAGGGAGCTCACGCACCTGGTGAAGATTCACTTATGGGGAAAAGAACTGAAGGAAGGTAAAACCATCGAGATACTCGGGGAACTACCTAACCTCATGGTCCTGCAGCTTTGGGGGAACGCATATGCTGGGGTGAAGCTATTGTTCCGAGCAGAAGCATTCCCAAAACTCAGGAAGCTTGAGATTAAGGGTCTAGAGGACCTAAAAGATATGAGATTTGAGGAACACACCTCGCCCCAAATGGAAACAATAGAAATCTTGCAGTGCAGGTTGGAATCAGGGATTATTGGGATCAAGCACCTTCCGAAGCTCAAGGAGATTTCACTCAGTTGGTACTGTGAAGTGGCAAGGCTTGGCCAGCTGCAAGAAGAGGTGGAAGCAAACCCCAATCGTCCTGTTCTGCGATTGCATGACGACCCCTCCGAGCACGACTTAGGGGACACCCAAGGGTCAGCTACACTGCCTACACAAGTGGAAGCAAACGAACCCCTTCCGAAGAATGTGGGCGAGAGCTCGCAGTCCAACCAAGGTGATGATGATGATGGTGACCAGCAACGTACAGGTTAGTCTTGCATGAGATGAGCTACTTGTTTTTCCTCCTCTCGTGTGAGCCTTTCTTTTTTCTGTACTCATAACTAGCATGGTGGCCCGCGCAGTTTGCGCGGCTAGCATCATTATATTTTCTTTCATATAATAGCATATTTGTTTTCTCATTATATTATTCAAATATATTAGAATGACGTCATAATTTTAAATTTTGCAATAACTTAACGAAACTACAAATGTGTAATATTCATATTGTATTTTATATACGTGTTAGTTATTAATTATTTTTAATATCAAATTTTAGTTATTTGTAAATTATATATGTCCCTACATGGACTCTAGACTCGTCTTTTAATATTTCTTTTTTTAATGTCGAATTTTCTGTCAATTGTATTTCTATATAGACTTTATGCTCTTCTTCCAATATTATTTATTTTTATTTCTGAATTTTCATATTATATTTTATATACGTGTCAGTTATTAATTATTTTTAATATCAAATTTTAGTTATTTGTAAATTATATATATATTCCTATATGACTCTGGACTCGTCTTTTAATATTTCTTTTTTTAAATTCCGAATTTTCTATAAATTGTATTTCTATATAGACTCTATGCTCTTCTTCCAATATTTTTTATTTTTATTTCTGAATTTTTATTATTTCTAATTGTTTTTCTATGTGGACTCTAAACTCATTTTTCAATGAGCCAGAAAGAGCCTGGGCATGACCCCCAGTTGGGAGTTCCGGAATGTCTGCTTTGCTGAGATTCCAAACCACCATGGAAAGGGCCAATGGACAGTACATAGGTATCAAGAAAGAGGGCTAGCTCTGTTTGAATAGTTACCAGCCAAGAAAAGACTACTCAAAAATCTGCTACTTCGTAAATTGTATTCCTATATTTGTATTCCTATATTGACCTTAAACTTTTCTTCCCATGTTTTTCTTATTTTCAAATTTTAGTTATTTGTAAATTGTATTTTTATACGGACTCTAAACTCTACTTTTAATTTTATTATGTTTATTCCAAATTTTAGTTAGTTTTAAATTCCTATATAGACTCTATACTCTACTTCTAATATTTCTTATTTTTTAATTCTGAATTTCTATTTTTTTTTCTTAATTGTATTTCTATATGGACTCTATACTCTACTTCTAATATTCCTTATTTTTAATTCCGAATTTCAACAGACCCAAAGAACTAACACCTTTGCTATGTTCACCCCAAGTAAGGATGTTAAGAGTCTTGGATTTTCAAGGAGTTAGATTTGGAATGACACAAAAAGAGATGGACCATATAGGGTCGGTGCTCCACTTGAAATATATGAATATTCGGTGTGACTACGATTTTCCTAAATTCAATGGATATTCAAAAATTTACAGAATTCCAAGGTCTATAGGGAAATTACAAGGCTTACGAGTTTTGGACATATCTAATACTTGCATAACATCACTGCCAACTGAGATATGTGAACTCCGGAGTCTCAATGTCCTCCGCTGTACAGGAAGTGGATACTACGAGTTCTTTAATCCATCTAAACCTATGCAATGTTTATTTGCTTTATCATGCATTCCTGTAACGATGTCTTTGGCTGATTCAGACCAGCGTCGTGAAGTAACTGCTGAGCTACACATGGCTTGTTCTAGTCGCTGGTTTAGAACATACGGTGTGAGGGTACCTAAGGGAATTGGAAACTTAAAACAGCTGCAGGAACTAGGGGATGTGGATATCAGGCTAACTAGTAGCAAAGCAGTGAAAGAGCTGGGGCAGCTTAGCCAGCTAAAGAAATTAAAGTTGCTAACAAATGGTGCCACACAACGAAAATGCAAGGTGCTTTGTGAAGCCATTGAGAAGCTCTCGTCCCTTCAATCTCTCCGCATAGATGCTTTCGGATGCAGGGCATCTTCATTGAGAAGTCTCGAGTGGCTACATTCTATTTCCTCTCCTCCTCCCTTTCTGAAGAACCTCACTTTGGAAGGATATATTAAGGAGATTGACTGGCTTAGGGAGCTCACGCATCTGGTGAAGATTAACTTAGGCAGAAGCGAACTGAAGGAAGGTAAAACCGTAGAGATACTAGGGGAACTGCCCAACCTCATGGTCCTGCAGCTTTGGTGGAACGCGTATGTTGGGGAGAAGCTATTGTTCCGAGCAGAAGCATTCCCAAAACTCAGGAAGCTTAAGATTCAGTTTCTAAAGGACCTAAGAGAGATGAGATTTGAGGAGCGCACCTCGCCCCAAATGGAAACAATAGAAATCTTGCAGTGCAGGTTGGAATTAGGGATTATTGGGATTAAGCACCTTCCAAAGCTCAAGGAGATTTCACTCAGTTGGCAATGTAAAGTGGCAAGGCTTGGCCAACTGCAAGGAGAGGTGGAAGCAAACCCCAATCGTCCTGTTCTGCGATTGCTTAACGACCCCTCCGAGCACGACTTAGGGGACACCCAAGGGTCAGCTACACAAGTGGAAGCAAACGAGCCCCTTCCGAAGAATGTGGGCGAGAGCTCGCAGTCCAACCAAGGTGATGATGATGATGGTGACCAGCAACAGGTTAGTCCTGCATGGGATGAGCTACTTGTTTTTCTCCTCTGTTGTGTGAGCCTTTCTTTTTTCTGTACTCATAATTTCTCTATCTTGTTTGTAGCCTATCACCTCAACGGAGATCATGCCTGCAGATGCAGACCCCGCTGTCTCTAGCTGATTAACCTCTCCTTCGTGATGATTAACACTACAATCACAACTAGCGATGGTGATCAAATCTAGCGAGTGGCCAGCTCGAGTTCTGTATTGCTTGTTGTCTCCCCCTGCCTGGTGTACCCAAGGCTTAGGTCACTGTCTCTTCTCTCACCATGCCGGTATGCCTGTTTCAACCTGATTCCTGATAATAGCTGCACTTTTGTGTGTTATCGATTTGCTAAAACACATACCTTATTGTTGTTTGTTGTGCCTGAAAACCATGCCTTTTTGTACTCTCCAGCTTGTGTGGAGTTTGAGTACAACGGCGCACAGCCTGATTGGTTTCTGAACCTCACCCTGTTGCTGATGATTTGCTTTCTGAGAGCCAGCAGCAATACAAAGGTAAAACTATTCAAGTGCTTGTTGGCTCTGCCCACTCATGGCCCTTCATTATTTCAGGCTTGTTCACTTTGTTATCACTTTCAACCCTATTAAATTTTGGCATTACTAATTTTAGTTTGGTAACAAACGAAATATATCCTTACCATTTGTACTCTACCAAATTTTTGTAATTTCGGAAGTTTTCGCTCTCAAACACTTTACTAATATTTGGTAGACTTTAAACTAAAGACGTTACACATCCAACACTACCAAGCTTTGATAACGCTAAAAATGTGCTACAAGTTACCATTGCAGAGGGTTGAAAATGCAACAGAGTGAATAAGCCTCTTCAATGTATATATATCCGCGGGGGAAGCTAGCATTCAAAACAGGACTTTTTTTTTTAAAGGAGGGCAAAAGCATTCAAAACAGGAGTATTTTCAATAGGGCACTGGAGAAGTGCACTTTCAATAGGGCACCTCCAGGTGAATGAACATCCCATTCATTGTGTGTTGTCAGCAGAAAGACCGAAGCAAGCACAATTGCATGGGCTGCAAGTGATCTGGACACTGAATTAACACTGGAAGCAGCACGGTCCCTTGCTGAGCTAGTAGAGAGCTAATGACACACTTGAAGACCAATGCTTGTCTCTGAATTATGAAGAATGAAGTGATCTTATTGATAACAGGTCAGTTCTTCTCAGTAATAGCTCTCATCTGCAGTTATCATTCAGATGGTTTGTTCTTACAATTCCCAATATCATTTTCAGCTTGTGATCGCAAATATTTGGGCCCGTATTCATCTCAATGGGCTAGTTGCACAGCCCCGGAGCAGCCATTGCAAGTACTTTTCTTAGTTGGTTGGTTGCCCATCACCATTGTTGGACGACAGATAGGCTGAGTAAGCGAGGACTACCTCACCCGAGGAGTTTGCGTCCTCTGTGACCAACAAGAAGAAACAATCGATCACATTCTAATTGGATGTCCGGAAGCACTTCAACTTTGGTGGATCATCCTCATTGCAGTTGGCCAACTTCGTTGTTTTCACAATCCTTCTTCATCCTATGGTGGTGTGACAATGGGAATGATCGTCATCTTAACAGCCTAGTCTATTTTGAAGGAAAGAAACAACAGTGTTTTCAACAATATAAGAGCAAATCCTGGGCAGAAGTTGCTGCCGCTGCTGCAGAAGAACTGAAGAAGCAGCAGTAAGAGTCCTAGTCGCATATTCATCCCGCGAGAATTAGCCTATCCTTTTGCCTAGCTTTTTCTGTTCCTTTTATTTCTTTATGTTTACATATAACTTGTTGTTTGTGCGCTGATGTACATTATTCCCAAATTTGGTATCATTCTGTATTTCTGTTTACATAGTCGCAAAATCGTACTGTTTTTCAATGAGCTCATCTCAGAACAGTGTTCAAGTTTGGGTGTTGGGACAGTTCTTGGTGGCTTTGTTAGAAAGTAATTGGCGCATAATTTGGATGGGCAATATCTGATCTAGTTAGTTAGCGAATGAATTTTCAGTTCTTCCTAGAGTAGGTTGGTGGGTGGAAGCTGTGTTTTATAGTACAATGTTTCTCTGCTGTCTAGTAGAGTTTAAGGTCTTGAACTCTTGACCATGGTTCGTTATTAACGGCGTATTTACATATTTACATGGTTAAGTATTTCCTTAGAAAAAGAGAGAGAATGCGTTTGGTAGAAGTAGGTGGCGCAGCTATAGACACGTAACCATAACACCATCCATACATTTTTTTTTTTAAAAAAAAAAGGACCGGATTGGCAAAAATCTACTCCCTCTATCCTATTTTAAACACAATCATAACTTTTTGTGTTCAATTTTAATTGTCCGTCTTATTTAAAAAGTTACTTTAATCGTCCATCTTATTTAAAAAAAATAAAAACATAAGTCATACATAAGGTACTATTTATGTTTATTATCTAATAATAGTATAAAAATACTAATCATAAAAAAATTTAAATAAAACGGATGATCAAATTAGACATGGAAACTCTTTGCTGCGTTTCAAATGGGGACTGAGTAGATAAGACCACTCATTAATTGTAAAAAATCCAGATAAGATCACTCCCCAGGTCAACGGGTCTCAGGTCATCGGGTCTCGTCGTGTTGCTCGCTGCAAGCTCTATATGTAGCATTTGCTGCATTTCTTACCAGAGAGCGCAGGCAGATATATCAAAGCGAGCTAGTCCTCTCCGATCTCCACTCGTCAGTCTAGTTCTTCTTCTTCTGAACGAGCGGTGGACGAATCCAGCGATGGCGGAGACGGCGGTGAGCATGGCGAGGTCACTGCTCGGCGGTGCCATCGGAGCGGCTGCTTCCGCCGCTCGCCAGGAGATGAGCATGCAGATCGGTGTGCAAAATGACATCTGGTATATATACACTCATCTCTACTAATCCCTCCGTCTTGAATTGGTCTTGAATTGTTTGCTATAGAGAGCACGCAAGACACAGACAGTTAAGGGCGCAAGGCAATAGCGAGCGAGTGCATCGATCTGTGCATGCAGTAGCGCGCCTCCATGCGTCTATTGTGCTAAATCAATCTGAAGTAGATGATCCCCTGCTTAACACGGTAAAAATGAACGAACAAAGGGGAATAGCCAGGAGGAGCTGACTATTTCTGTAGTAAAAATAATGTACGAACTGTAAACCTTGCGAGAAACACGCTAGATTCAGGATTCAAACTCAGGTAGGTGAACAGTCTCACACCACACAAACTGAGCTAGCTCAGTTCTCCTGCTTAACACGATAGGAGGCATGCAATCCAAGGGTCGAATAATGGAACTATACCTAATATACTTAAATGCTAGATGTTATTGTTTTATTGAAGTTACGGCCCATTTATTTTTCTATTTTTCTTAGCCTACCTTTACTATTGACAACAGATTGATTTTCACCTAAATAGAAAAAGTCAAAACTTCTAAAAAAACAATACCTAATCAGTATTAAAGGTAGGTGAAAGGTTTTATCAGTATTAAAGGGTGGACAATAATGTGAAAGGTTTTCTATACCTAATGAAAAATCTATACACCGCTAGATTGATTTTCATGAGCATCGAGTTTTTCGTAGTATCAGTTTCATTTGGCATTGGGATTTTTCGTTCTGTGTTCCACCCGTGGTTATAGCTAGCAGTTGATTTGGAATGAGAGATTCTTTAAACTCGTGGCTGCCAGGTACATAAAAGATGAGCTGAAGACGATGCATGCATTCCTAAGGGCCGCGGAGGTTAGAAAGGAGAAAGATGAACTAGTGAAAGTATGGGCAGAGCAAGTGAGGGATCTAGCATCTGACATTGAAGATTGCCTTGAAGAGTTTGCCATCCATGTGAAGCACCAAAGCCTCTCACAGCAGCTGATGAAGCTCCGGCATCGCCACCGAATTGCTGTCCAGATTCGGAGTCTAAAGCTAAGGGTCCAAGAAGTGAGCAACCGAAACACGCGTTACAATTTAATTAAGTCCGTTCCTTCTTCTAGAGGTACGGATGACTCTTCAAACAACATGGAAATGACTCGTTACCAGGCTGCTCACTATGTTGATGAAGCTGAGCTTGTTGGATTTGATGGGCCCAAAAAGGAGATCCTGAAGATGATCTCAGACAGTGGAAATGCAGAAGCCCAAACAATTTGGATAGTTGGAGCTGGAGGTCTTGGCAAGACTACTCTTGGAAAGAAGGTCTATGAAAGCTCAAATATCACAAGCATGTTCCCATGTCGTGCTTGGATCACTGTGTCACAGTCCTTTGATGCCATGGATTTATTGAAGGACATGATCAAGCAACTCCTAGGGAAAGAGTCACTGGATAATCTCTTAAAAAAGTATAAAGAGGTGAAGATAATGGAGAACAACCTTACGGATCACCTGAAGGAATGGCTTAGAAATAAAAGGTATTTTCTTGTTCTTGATGATTTGTGGAGCACAAAAGCCTGGGATTGCCTCAAACCTACTTTATGGGGAAATAATAGGGAAGGTAGCCGACTTATAGTAACAACAAGAAATCGAGACCTAGCCGAAGGCAGTTCTAGTCCACTAGTCTACTCCCTTCAAAAATTACAAAGAGAAGATGCTACCAAATTGTTGTTAGCAAAAACCAATAAAAGTGTATTTGACATAAAAAAAGATGGAATGAATGAAACATTTGAAAAGATATTAAAGAAATGTGGAGGTCTACCGCTAGCTATTGTCACAATTGGTGGACTCCTAGCAGCCAAGGATGTCAAGGAGTGGGATGAATTGTATGCACAACTTCCATCGGAACTTGAGAACAACCCAAGCCTTGAAGCAATGAGGCAGGTGTTAGCCTTGAGTTACAACTACTTGCCATCTCATCTTAAGCCATGCTTTCTATACCTAAGCATCTTTCCTGAGGATTTTGAGATCCAAAGGAAACATCTAGTGTATAGATGGATTGCAGAAGGTTTTATTAGAGCTAGGAAGGGGGTAAGCATTACCGATGTTGCAATAAAATATTTTAATGAGTTAATCAACCGAAGTTTGATTCAACCATCAAGAGTGAATATGGAAGGAACTATCAAGAGCTGTCGAGTCCACGATATCATACGTGATATCATGATATCAATTTCTAGAGAAGAAAATTTTGTGTGTTGGATAGATGATAAAGAAACTTGTCCGATGGAGGAAAATATCCGCCATGTGGCCTACTACAATAGCAACAACTCAGAGATAACCATGGACTTGAACCAAGTCCGGTCATTAACAGTGTTTGGTGAGAGACCCAAAGAACTAACACCTTTGCTATGTTCACCCCAAGTAAGGATGTTAAGAGTCTTGGATTTTCAAGGAGTTAGATTTGGAATGACACAAAAAGAGATGGACCATATAGGGTCGGTGCTCCACTTGAAATATATGAATATTCGGTGTGACTACGATTTTCCTAAATTCAATGGATATTCAAAAATTTACAGAATTCCAAGGTCTATAGGGAAATTACAAGGCTTACGAGTTTTGGACATATCTAATACTTACATAACATCACTGCCAACTGAGATATGTGAACTCCGAAGTCTCAATGTCCTCCGTTGTACAAGAAAAGGACCATACGAGTTATTTGATCCATCTAAACCTATACAATGTTTATTTGCTTTATCATGCATTCCTGTAACGATGTCTTTGGCTGATTCAGACCAGCGTCGTGAAGTAACTGCTGAGCTACACATGGCTTGTTCTAGTCGCTGGTTTAGGACATATAGTGTGATGGTACCTAAGGGAATTGGAAACTTAAAACAGCTGCATGAACTAGGGCAGGTGGGTATCAGGCTAACTAGTAGCAAAGCAGTGAAAGAGCTGGGGCAGCTTAGCTGGCTAAAAAAATTATGTTTGGAAACAGATGGTGCCACGCAACGAAAATGCAAGGTGCTTTGTGAAACCATTGAGAAGCTCTCGTCCCTTCAATCTCTCAGAATAGATGCTCGTCAATTCAGGGATTCTTCATTGGGAACTCTCGAGTGGCTGCATTCTATTTCCTCTCCTCCCCCCTTTCTGAAGAGCCTCACTTTGGCTGGATGTATCAAGGAGATTGACTGGCTTAGAGAGCTCACGCACCTGGTGAAGATTAACTTAGGCGTAAGCAAACTGAAGGAATGTAAAACCATAGAGATACTCGGGGAACTGCATAACCTCATGGTCCTGCAGCTTTGGGGGAACTCGTATGTTGGGGAGAAGCTATTGTTCCGAGCAGAAGCATTCCCAAAACTCAGGAAGCTTGAGATTTGGTATCTAGATGACGTAAGAGAGATGAGATTTGAGGAACACACCTCGCCCCAGATGGAAACAATAGAAATCTCTCACTGCACGTTGGAATCAGGCATTATTGGGATTAAGCATCTTCTGAAGCTCAAGGAGATTTCACTTAGTTTGGACTGTAAAGTGGCTAGGCTTGGCCAGCTGCAAGAAGAGGTGGAAGCAAACCCCAATCGTCCTGTTCTGCGATTGCATGACGACCCATCCAAGCACGACTTAGGGGACACCGAAGGGTCAGCTACAACAGTGGAAACAGACAAACCCCCGAAGAATGTGGGCAAGAGTTTGAAATCCAACCAAGGTGAAGATGATGATGACGACCAGCAACAGGTTAGTCCTGCATGCGATGAGCTACATGTTTTTCTCCTCTGTTGTGTGAGCTTTTCTTTTTCTATACTCACAATTCCTCTATCTTGTTTGTAGCCTGTCACAGCAACGGAGATCATACCTGCAGATGAAGCTCCCATTGTCTCTAGCTGATTAACACTACAATCACAGCGATGGTGATCAAATCTAGCGGCTGGTCAGCTCGTGCTCTGTATTGCAAGTTGTCTGCCCCCAGCTACCCAAGGCTGGTCACTGTCTCTTCTCCACTCACCGTGCCAGTATGCCTGCTTCAACCTGATTCCCGATAATAGTTGCACTTTTGTGTTATCTATTGCTACAACACATACTGTTGGGGGATAACCCCGTGCTTAGGGTGTTATGTAAACTAGAGCAATAATGGAACGCCCCTAGGGCAATGCCCCCTTTAATGTAATTAACCAAGGGTAACCCTATAATTTTCTGTTACATATGAATAAAGGGGCAATTGCATCAATGCCCCCACTTTCAAACCGCATTGCTGTTTTACCCTCACTTTTTACGATTTGCAGTTTTACCCTCACTTTTTGAATCTGAACCAGCCGGCTACCCCCACTTCTAACAGCCAGTTTAACGTTGTTAGTTGTAGAGCAAAAGGACATTTAGGCTGCGTTCTTTTCAGGCTAGTAGGATTAGATTCTCCTCGTTTTCCGTTAGTACGCTTTTCAAACTACTAAACGGTGTATTTTTCTGCAAAAAGTTTCTATACGAAAGTTGCTTAAAAAATCATATTAGTCCATTTTTGAAAAGAAAATTAGCAGATACTTAATTAATCATGTGCTAATGGATCGCTCCGTTTTCCGTGAACACTGTTGAGGGTGGGGAGAATCTGAAAAGAACGCAGCCATACCATCCGCATCCAACAGAGGACCTGGGAGCAAGGGATGGGGAGGAGGGCGGCGTCGGCGTCGACGTCGAGCAGGATGGGGTCGTCGCCGGCTGCGTAGTAGTGCGAGGAGGAGGGCGCGGTGGGGGGAGGTGGAGGCGGACGACGCCTCGGCGTGGAAGCCAGCCCTCGTCGCAGCCGTGGGACCCATCTAACGGGGTTAAAAGTGAGGGCAAACGGTGGGTTCGTGTTAAAACGATGGGACAAAAATACAAACCCTAAAAAGTAGGGGTAAAATAGCAGTTGGGGTTTAAAGTAAGGGTATAGATGCAATTGTCCCTAATATTTACATGTATAGAGATTTTTCTGAAAATTTCCCAGTAAGTAGTGTGAAACAGAGACTTCGCCTGTCTTTGGCAGGTTACCTGCCCACTAGGGAGAGCAAGAAAGTAATAATCGTTATCAATTCGGCCCAGCCCACGTAAACCAAAGCGAACCGCCATTAAATGGGCCGCAGGAATCTCCCGGCCTGTAAATGGCGGATCACCTCGCCGTCGCCGGCCGTCTCCCTCTTCCTCCGCCGCGTCCCATCTCTACTTCCTCCTCCTCCTCCTCCGCCGCCGCCATCGCCGCAGTCTCGCAGGTCAGTCTCCTCGCCCACGCCGGAATCGGGAGTTTGTTTGTTTCTGCTCGACCGATTCAGAACGAGGTAAAAATTTCTCGATCGATTTCCCCTCGGAGCGACGCCCATGGCCGAGCACCTTCCTCTTGAGGAAACCCTGGGGAGGCGAGGCCACGGCGCCGGCGCCGCGGTGGGCGGACAGCATGAGCTAGCCGCTTTGGCCGCCCTGCCGTGCTGAGTAGCGGTGGCTAAGGGCGAAGGGTAAGGCTTACACTTGTATCCGGTGATGATACCCGGGAGCTTCTAAACATTGGTCATTGGCAGTAAATAGTGCAGAATTGAACATTTCCCTTGCTGAATCATTTTGTTTGTCTGTTTGTTTATTGGCATTAGGGCCGCAATCCAGGTAGCTTCCCTTGCTAATTGGGGATTTTCACATTCATGATATATTAGCAGGGTAAAGTAGCAGTCTTGTTCTTGGCTGGCATATAGATGTGTCCAGAGTGGTTAGGATCAAAACCTGATGAAATTGTGGAGTTATCGAATCGGGGGAGGGTTAATTCTGTGGTGCTGTGTATGTGATGGACAAAGACGAGAGGAGTTGACCAACATGACTGCCTTTTAGCTTAATTCTTTTTTATTTTTCACTTGTGCAGTTGGGTTGGCTAAGAGAAAAGGTTTGGTTTCGTATAAGATGATGACTGACCTTACGTTGACCAAACGTGTAGGAATAGTAACCTGCTATTTTGAGAAAGTTTCTGTGGTCGGGACAAACAGCTGCTTTTGTTTCGTGGTTTTCATTTCGTTCTTAGAAGTTTGCATGAGGCTTGTTTCATCGTTTTTCATAAAAAAATGTGTCATTTACAGTTTAACAAATGATGGTGGACATCAGATAGTCCCTTATCCTGGTGAATATAGGATCTTTGACTTAACCAAGACAAGTTGTCTTATCTTGTGGCTGCACTTTGCTTATTGCTTATTGTATGAGAGGCAGAAGTTGGGGCAGGCTTTAACCCTGCGGCACCCACAAGGGGAAAACAGAAATGGCAATACATCATTTGCATTTTCTGTTATTTCTATACTCTTGTCAGGCACAACTAAATATGCTAAATATGGTTTCAGTTGACCAACCACTGTAAGAAGTTTCTGCAGGAGGATGTGTAAGGTACCCAATTAGGCAAATCTGTTGTTTGGAACTTCAGCTGGGTAATTTTCTCTCCTCTGCATCTCCTTGGGCCTTCAAGTTTTCATATTTCTTAAAAATCGAGTGATAGTAATCAGCAGGCACAGGGTTTAAATCCAAAATGTAGCAATCACATATGTTATGGCTTATGCTCCTCTTTTTATTTTTAATCTTTGTTGAGATTTTAATGATTCAATTGGTTGTTATATCACTTAATTGTCGATTAGTAAAACAGCAGTGACAATTTTTCATCAAAGAGAAGATGACAAGAATGAAATGTAGTATGAACAAGTTTATTGGAAGCAACTGGTCAACTTCCCTTCCCTAAAGTTATTAAAGTGGAAACAATGAGACCACAACTTTGTCATATTCTTTTAAGAACTCCAGGAGCATAAGAATGGATCAGGAATTATTTTGATATTTTATTTGCTTCTCTTTTTCACTTATCTTCTGCCATTTGATGGTTTAAAGTACAATTACCAGTATGGTAAATACTATTTCTTTTCAGAAATAACTGAGCGGTGATTATGTATTGCTTTAATTTCATCTGTCTTGTGCCTTCTGACTGGTTCTATTTGTGCTTTACGTCATTCACCTGAATGAGACTAGACCATTTTTTAGTTTATCTTTTCTATGAAGGATTTACCCATTTAGGTTATAGACTACTACATTGAAATGATTTGACTTCTCAGCATTATTGTCATGACCAGAGTTTTCATAATAAACTGATGAACACTAGAGATGTTTCCAAGAAGTGGGTTTAATGAGATCTTAGCTGTTTCATGCCTGATGCTGTAGTTTTAAGCTAATATAATTAAAATCTAGTATCCTGTTGTAATTGCCCCCTATATATAATAGCCCACGTCAATACCAAGGAGCCAATGAGTTTTCTGATTTTATAATTTAACTGCAAGGAATCAAACTGTACTTAGGTCTTACGCGATGTAACGAAAAGGGGAATAAATAAGTGCCTGTTTTTGGCATGCATAATTCAAAGCTTGATGAAAGCAGTGACCTGCATAGCTATAATAATTGTTACGTGGTTGTCCAAACTACTGCTACAGGCTGCTGTTTCAAGTTATTCTCAATTCAATTTTCATATGGGCTGCTATTTCATTTGGTCTTTCCTGACTGTGGAAAAAATGAAATAATGTAGAGATGACATTGGGCCAGCGCCTTGTAGAGATGACATAATCTGAGCAATGTAATGTTCAGAAGTTAAATGTTTCTAGTAGGTCTAGTTTGATGGATCACACCGAGTCTAGCTTGATGGGTCACACTGAGTCTAGTTTGACATATTTAAGATACAATTGTTGTGGCTACAGTTGCCTTTTGCATTCCTCCTCAATTTACTGGATACATCCTAAACCAGATTTGGATGCTATTCCATTACATCTCTAAGTTAAACCCAAGTTCGATATCTCTTATGCTACTCCATTTGCAGAAAGTATATTATTGAATTTTCTGTGCATCTACAACTTGTAAGTCTCGAGCAATTTGCTTTGTTATTGCTGAATGCATTATGTCGTTGCATACTTGAAAAACTGAGAATTGCACATTGCACATTCAAATATCTAGATATAACTTGCATTTATCAATAGTTGTTTGATATGCTAAAATCCTGGCAGGTGCCTGCCAGTTGCTGCCATTGGAAAATTTTCCCTGGTAGGCCGAAGTAGCTATGGTGCTGATGATGAGGGCATGGTACTTCTCTTGCAATTATGTGTTGTTTGAATTTGAAACTTCTTGAACCTTAAGAGAAACTTTTTTGATGAAAACATCAGACTTCAGAGGAAACTGGTCGAAAAGAAAATCTGATTGCACGTGCATATTCAGTCGACTATCTCATGTTCAGCATGATGGAGGCAGTTACGAGTTTCAGAACTCATGACCTATCTGTTGTACATTTGTTGACATTTGCATTAAACAATACCGTATGAAGTTAGTACCATTTAAATCAAGCAGAGACAGAAACCCTAATTGGATCTGAAAAGGAGTCCATGTTGGGTGGTAGGGGGTGACCCACGCCTTTCAACCCAAATGATATGAGCCTACTTCAAATTAAGTAAAAGGTACTTTACCGGAGTCCTGTTTATCCAATTGTTACGTTTACGCAAAAGCGTTGAATTTATATGTTTCTAAACTGTGTCTATGTCCTAGTCAGCCAGAAACCAGCAGTTAGATATTCCCCTTTATTTTACCAGCTACAGGATAGGTGTTCTTTGGTCATATTTGCTCGTCTACTTTGCTCATGTCCATGATCAACTGTTTGTATGAGATAATCCTATTTAAAGGGCAACTTGATTAACTTGGACAAGATCCATAGCTACGTTTTGTTTCTAAATAATGAACTGACTTATTGCTCTCCATTTTTTTTCTGTCAACATGGTTGTGCTCTATTGGTTTGCAGTTGCAGCCAAACTAAGGTACAGTTTGTTTATTCATCTATTCTGCTATCCTATATTACGTCTTGTAACTTCTTGAAGGTTTGGAAATTAGATACATGTATACAGCTAGGTGATTGGAATCGATTCCCAGCTTGTTTGATCCTATCTTACATTGTCCTAATTTAACCTAGGCAGCATGACCATTCATTCCTCTCTTTGATGTAAGCCTCAGGTATTAAAAATGCTTGAATCACACACTAAATTTTGTTAAGGTCAACATGTTGATTGATGATTGATAGTGAGACTTTCTATATTCCAGAATAAAAAAGAAGTAGAACTGAAATATTAGACACTAGATAGCTAGCACATTTGGTCAATGTTGTAAGAGGTCATGGACGCCAGATCTAACCTATTTAAGACACATGGTTTCGATATACTTATGTACTAATACATATAGTCAAATACAACGTTTGGATAGTCTCCAATTGGTACCAGAGCATCAGGCTCTAACATTAAATTCATGGACTTCCAAGTCGTACCAAACTCACATGGCTTTGCAAAGAAAATAGCCAAAATCAAATGAACCATCTCCATCACGCGCAACTAATTTGGAAGAAATTGTAACAGGAAAAGAACATATTTGAAATGGAGAAAGTACAGCATGGAAAATCATCAAACGTACAGGACGCTATAATTATTGAAAATAATGGCAGAAAGAGATGCGACAGTGACGAAACTGTATAAAAGTCCCCTGTCCAATCAGAACTCAATTTTTTTTGGGCGAGATGCTTCTCACCATTTTTCTCAATGTTTTTCACACCCAATCAGAAAACCCCATTCATGTTTAGGATTAATTACTCATATAGTTCAAAGATAGAATGCCCCATGAAATTGTCGTACACTTCTTTGATTTTCTTTGACAGGGAATTTTTCTACTAATATAAAAAACACCGATGTCCTTCCAATTTCACTCCCATCCCACGTAGAGAAAAAACCACTCCAAAAATCCAATGAACCAAAAATACTGACCAACCGCGAGAAACATACGGGAGAAGTGAAAATTGAACCACGTCCCTAATTGACCAACGAGAGAATTACGTGAGAAAAAAAAAATGAAACCACGTTCCCAATATTTTATCCTATTACAACACACAGGTATAGAGAAAAAAAAATCAAATCACGTTCCCTATATTTCATCCTGTTATACTGCACAGGTATATAGCTAAAAATGTCCCTATTATCGGTATCTTTTTGTCAATCATGTTTAAAATTGTAGAAAAAAAACATATCAAACCACGTTACCTATATGTTTCATCCTATTGTCGGAATCCTTTTGTCATGTTTAAAATTATAGAAAAAAATTTCAAATCAAGTTCCCTATATTTCATCCTATTACACCGCACGGGTATATAACGTATAGCTAAAAATGTCCCTATTATAGGTATCCTTTTGTCAATCATGCTTAAAATTGTGAGGTAAACAATTAGGACGAGCACTTTTCAACATCACACTAGCAAATTATGTCATGGCAGTGACTATGACCATGCATGCGACGCAACTTGCAAATAGTTCAGTAGAAGTTTCTCTTTTTAATTGATGCGACCATGCAGCACCAGACTTTCATAAATAGTTCCATAATTGAGAATCTGAGCTGGACAAACAGGGCTGCTTCTTTTGTTTTTTCTTTTCTGAAAGGAGAACAAAATATAACTAATTGATCCTTGAGTTCTTGACTATTGGAAACCACTTGTGCACAGTTCAACGGAAAAGCTCAATCAATAGGGGAACAGTTGTCACATGCTAGGTGAAGACTCCCAATACTGTATAGGCCATGAAAGTTGACACAAGAATACAAAATCAAAGGACTCTGCCATGAGGGAAGTCACTTGCTTTGAAGCAACCGGTTTGAAAATGGATTAGAAACCAAATCAATTTCCAATTGGTTGCCTAGTTCTTTGCCCCGATGACAATGAGTCCATGTGGATTGCCCTGTGATTAGGCACCACTTTGACGGTATCGTTGAAAAGCTCGACCCCATATGCCGCCCCCATGATGATATCAATATTAAAGTTTATCATCTGATCAAACATATATTGGATCCCTTACTCACAATTTTGTAGTTCACAAGGGGGCAATTGGAAAGGCAATATATGCAAAGTAGTCCATAGATGCAACCCCTTAAGTCTGCCCTATTCTCTGAAGAAGCATTGCTTTCTATTAGTTTCTACTCTGAATAATATCCTACTATAAATGTACCATGGGATTGCATGTTGTGCAGCCAACAAGAGCACAGCTAATCTCCTTAATTAGCATAAAATGGATGGATGGATGCATGAATGGCACATAAGCATGACATAAGCTGGGCGTCAAGTTGAAGGTTCCTTCTGATCATTGCAACTATAAATTAATTAACAGGACACACGTACTTTCAGTCTTCTCATTGTACTCGTGTGTCTTCGATCTAACTACCCTTTGTGTGCCCTACTTGTCAATCCTCTTGGCTACCAAAGCCAAACATTTTTTTTCTTGGGATCATGAAAACTATGTTAGCTACTACGTGATCCTGGTGCATATTTTCTGATATAATGGCCACCAATGTCACTACATATGTCAAGATTAGCCGACTGTTTCTCTAATGGCTATCACCGAAGCCATCTGACTTCGTATCTGTCTACACAATGTTGCTTCCATTTCAGACCATGTGAATTCCGAGAAAGAGAGGAAGCTTGCAAGCTGAAGTTGCAATTGCTGCATCTGAAGTTATGAACAAAAGAATTAATTCTTTAGCTAGTACTAATTCTTCCTGCATGCATGAGTCTCATGCTTAGCTTGTGTCAATTATTCAGAACAGCTAAATTTTCAGAGCTACATATATCTTTTGCATCATGTGGTATAATTAACAAAAATATACAGCCTTAAAGTGTGAAAATACTGATAGGTACTCGATGAAGTCAACTAATACATACATAACGTAAATTATAAATAAACAACTAGCAATAGTCAACTTGAAGGATGAACCTGCAATGGGTTGAATATGGTAACTGCACTGTACCAATATGATCAGTACTCGAAATCTACAGGTCGTATGTTGCAAATTGTAAAAGCTAACCAGCTTGTTTACTTCTCAACTTAGATAAATTAATTTGAGTTGACTTCTGATTCATGCATGATCATATGAATACAGATCAGAATCAGAAATAGGCGAACAACGCATGCATAAATGCAGCTTACGACACTTTTAGTTTTGTAATTTCAACAGGGCCTAAATTCTGACAGTTAGCAAATTATTTTCTCTTCAAAGTCAAATGATCATGAGTTTACATATGTGACGACGAGATAGATCATGGGCTAGAAAAATAAGCAACTGAAAATGACACACAGGCTGTAACAAAAGATTCATTCAATGGATGAACTACATTAGTGAATAATTCCACGTGTTAATTAAAAGGCTGAAGACAAATCAAACTTGATGAGGCAAATTAACACTAGCACTGTTCAGTTGGAAACCGGACTGGTTTTTAAAAATCCTGGTTCTAGGCTTCTAGCAATTCTTGAACTGCTTCAGATTTCAAACTCAGCCAAAACTGTACCATGTTACCTAACACAAGTGTGCAAAGTCAGGCAGGCCGGCCTGCACACCAATTCAAAAGAAAAACTTGAACGGCACCTGATGCAGTACCTAATTACCTAAACTTGATGCTGGGAAGAACCGCTCTGCGCTGAATGGGTGCTTGGATCCTTATCCATTCACAAGGGTACAATAGTAAATTAATATTTCATAAAAAAAATTTTCTATTTCTGTTTGTATTTTTTTAACCCAAAACCGTGGGACCCATCTAACGGGGTTAAAAGTGAGGGCAAACGGTGGGTTCTGTTCAAAAAGTTGGGACAAAAATACAAATCATAAAAAGTAGGGGTAAAACATCAGTTAGGGTTCAAAATGAGGGCATGGGTGCAATTGTCCCATGAATTAAAATGAGCCCTCCAAGGGCAAGTGAAGGGGATCTCTCTCCCCCCATTCCATCCATTCTCATTCACTCTCTTGGCCCTATCAAGACTAGCTTGGGCTCCCTCCCACTGGAGGGAGGCCCTTGCCATGTATGTTGCATTTTGTTCCAACACATACCTTATTGTTGTTTCTTGTGCCTGAAAACTATACCTTTTTGTTTTCTCCAGCTTGTGTTGAGTTTGAGTACCTGAATATGGCGCACAGCCTGATTGGTTTCTGAACCTCACCCTGCTGCTGATGATTTGCTTGCTGAGAGCCAGCGATACAAAGGTAAAAAACAAAACTATTAAAGTGCTTGTTGGCTCTGTCCACTCATGGCCCTTTATTATTTTGGGCTTGTTCACTTTACTGGCACTTTCAACCCTATCAAATTTTAGCATTACAAAATTTTAGTATGGCAACAAACCAATATATCTTGACCATTGGTACTCTACCAAATTTTGATAATTTCGAAAGATTTCGCTCTCAAATACTCTACCAAAATTTGATAAGGCTTTAAACCAAACACATTACACATCCAACACTATCAAGCTTTGATAACACTATCAAGCAGAAGTGCGCTTTCAGTAGGGCACATCCAGGTGAATGAACATCCAATCCATTGTGTGTTGTGAGCTTAATGACCGAAACAAGCACAGTTGCATGGGCTGCGAGTGATCTGGACACTGTAAGCAGCACAGTCCCTTGATGAGCAGAGAGCTATTTTCTTTTAGATAATGGATTTTTCATTAATAAAGTCTCCATATCCACGAAGGATATACACAGGATCTTGGTATTTGTGAGCTAATGACACACTTGAAGATCAATGCTTGTCTCTGAACTATGAAGAATGAAGTGATCTTATTGATAACAGGTCAGTTCTTCTCAGTAATAGCTCTCATCTACAGTTATCATTCAGATCCTTTGTTCTTACAATTCCCAATATCGTTTTCAGCTTGTGATCGCAAATATTTGGGTCCGTATTCATCTCAAGGGCTAGTCGCACAGCCCCGGAGCAGCCATTGCAAGTACTTTTCTTAGTTGGTTGGTTGCCCATCACCATTGTTGGACGACAGATAGGCTGAGTAAGCGAGGACTACCTCACCCGAGGAGTTTGCGTCCTCTGTGACCAACAAGAAGAAACAATCGATCACATTCTAATTGGATGTCCGGAAGCACTTCAACTTTGGTGGATCATCCTCATTGCAGTTGGCCAACTTCGTTGTTTTCACAATCCTTCTTCATCCTATGGTGGTGTGACAATGGGAATGATCGTC
>CM020183.1:2334460-2367018 GCA_009805545.1 Oryza longistaminata
CTCATCTTAAACAGCCTAGTCATTTTGAAGGAAAGAACAACAAGTGTTTTCAACAATATAAGAGCAAATCCTGGGCAGAAGTGGCTGCCGCTGCTGCAGCAGAACTGAAGTAGCAGCAGTAAGAGGGTCATGTCCTAGTCGCATATTCATTCCCGCGAGAATTAGCCTATCCTTGCCTAGCTTTTTTTTGCTCCTTTTATTTCTTTATGTTTATTACATATAGCTTTTGTTGTGCGCTGATGTACATTACTCCCAAATTTTGTATCATTCTGTATTTCTGTTTACATAGTCGCAAAATCATACTCCGTACTGTTTTTCAATGAGCTCATCTCAGAAACAGTGTTCAAGTTTGGGTGTTGGGCTCTCATTCTTATATCGTTATCAATTCGTCCCAGCCCACGTAAACCAAAGCGAACCGCCATTAAATGGGCCGCAGGAATCTCCCGGCCGTAAATGGCGGACCTCCTCGCCGTCGCCGGCCGTCTCCCTCCTCCTCCGCCGCGTCCCATCTCTCCCTCCTCCTCCTCCGCCGCCGCCGCCGCCATCGCCGCAGTCTCGCAGGTCAGTCTCCTCGCCCACGCCGGAATCGGAGTTGTTTGTTTCTGCTCGACCGATTCAGAACGAGGTAAATTTCTTCGGATCGTTCCCTCGGAGCGACGCCCATGGCCGAGCACCTTCCTCTTGAGGAAACCCCTGGGGAGCGGAGGCCACGGCGCCGGCGCCGCGGTGGGCGGACAGCATGAGCGAGCCGCTTGGCCGCCCTGCCGTGTGAGTAGCGGTGGCTAAGGGCGAAGGGTAAGGCTTACACTTGTATCCGGTGCATGATACCCGGGAGCTTCTAAACATTGGTCATTGGCAGTAAATGGTGCAGAATTGAACATTTCCCCTGCTGAATCATTTCGTTTGTCGTCTGTTCTTTATTGGCATTAGGGACGCAATCCAGGTAGCTTCCCTTGCTAATTGGGGATTTTCACATTCATGCTATGTTAGTAGGGTAAAGTAACAGTCTTGTTCTTGGCTGGCATTATAGATATGCCCAGAGTGCTTAGGGTCAAAAGCTGAGAATGTGGAGTTAACGAATGGGGGAGGGTTAATTATGTGTGCTGTGTATGTGATGACAAAGACGAGAGGAGTTGACCAACATGACTGCCTTTAGCTTAATTCTTTTTTATTTTTCACTTGTGCAGTTGGGTTGGCTAAGAGAAAGGTTTGGTTTCATAAAGATGATGACTGACCTTACGTGACCAAACGTGTAGGAATAGTAACCTGCTATTTTGAGAAGTGTTCTGTGTCGGAACAAACAGCGCTGCTTTGTTTCGTGGTTTCATTTCGTTCTTAGAAGTTTGCATGAGGCTTGTTCATCGTTTTTCAAAAAAAATGTGTCGTTTACAGTTTAACAAATGATGGTGGACATCAGATAGGCCCTTATCCTGGTGAATATAGGATCCTTGACTTAACCAAGACAAGTTGTCTTATCTTGTGCTGCACTTTGCTTATTGCTATTGTATGAGAGGCAGAAGTTGGGCAGACTTTAACCCTGCGGGCACCCACAGGGAAAAACAGAAATGGCAATACATCATTTGCATTTTCTGTTATTTCTATACTCTTGTCAGGCCCAGCTAAATATGCTAAATATTGGTTTCAGGTGACCAACCACTGTAAGAAGTTTCTGCAGGAGGATGTGTAAGTTACCCAATTAGGCAAAATCTGTTGTTTGAAACTTCAGCTGGGTAATTTTCTCTCCTCTGCATCTCCTTGGGCCTTCAAGTTTTCATATTTCTTAAAAATCGAGTGATAGTAATCAGCAGGCACAGGGTTTAAAATCCAAAATGTAGCAATCACATATGTTATGGCTATGCTCCTCTTTTTATTTTAATCTTTGTTAGATTTTAATGATTCAATTGGTTTTTATATCACTTAATTGTTGATAGGAAAACAGCAGTGACAATTTTTCATCAAAGAGAAGATGACAAGAATGAAATGTAGTTTGAACAAGTTTATGGAAGCAAACTGGTCAACTTTCCCTTCCCTTAAAAGTTATTAAAGTGGAACAATGAGACCACAAACTTTTCAATTCTTTTTAAGAACTCCAGGAGCATAAGAATGATCAGGAAATTATTTGATATTTATTTGCTTTCTCTTTTTCACTTATCTTTCTGCCATTTGCATGCGTTAAGTACAGTTTACCAGTTATGGTAAATACTGATTTCTTTTCAGAAATAAACTGAGCGGTGATTATTGTATTGCTTTAATTTCATCTGTTCTTGTGCCTTCGACTGGTTCTATTTGTGCTTTACGTCCATCACCTGAATGGAGACTTAGACCATTTTTTAGTTTATCTTTTCTATGAAGGATTTACCCATTTAGGTTATAGACTACTACATTGAAATTTGACTTCTCAGCATTATTTGTTCATGACCAGAGTTTTCATAATAAACTGTATAACACTCGAGAGTTTCCAAGAAGTGGAGTTTAATGAGATTCTTAGCTGTTTCATGCCTGATGCTGGAGCTTTAAAGCTTAATATAATTTAAAATCTAGTATCCCTGGTTGTAATTGCCCCCTATATATATAGCCCCACACGTCCCAATACCAAGGAGCCCAATGATTTTCTGATTTATTATTTACTGCAAGGAATCAAACTGTTACTTAGGTCTTTACGCCGATGTAACCAAAAAGGGGAATAAATATAAGTGCCTGTTTTGGGATGCTAATTCCAAAGCTTGCATGAAAGCATTGACCTGCATAGCTATAAATAATTTACGTGCCGTTGTCCAAACTACTGCTCAGGCTGCTGTTTCAAGTTGATTTCTCAAATTCAATTTTCATATGGGCTGCTATTCATTTGCGTCTTCCTGACTGTGGAAAAAATGAAATAATGTAGAGATGACATTGGCAGCGCCGTGTAGAGATGACATAATCTGAGCAATGTAATATTCAGAAGTTTAAATGTTTCTAGTACGGTCGTAGTGTTGATGATCACACCGAGTCTAGCTTTGATGGGTCACTCTGAGTCAAGTTTGACATATTTAAGATACAAGTTGCTTGCTTACAGTTGGCCTTTGTGCAGTCCTCCTCATTTACTGGATACATCCTAAACCAGATTTGGATGCTAGTATCCATTACATCCTCCTAAGTTAAACCCAAGTTCAACTTCTTTATGCTACCTCCATTTGCAGAAAGTATATTAATTGAATTTTCTGTGCATCTACCAAACTTGTAAGTCTCAAGCAATTTGCTTTGTTATTGCTGAATGGCATTATGTCGTTGCATACTTGAAAAACGTGAAGGAATTGCACATGCACATTCAAAATATCTAATATAAACTTGCATTTATCAATAGTTGTCTTGAATATGCTAAAATCCTGGCAGGTGCCCTGCCATGTTGCTGCATGGAAAATTTTCCCTGGTAGGCCGAAGTTAGCTATGGTGCTGATGGATGCAGGGCATGGTACTCTCTTGCAATTATGTGTTGTTTGAATTTGAAAACTTCTTGAACCTTAAGAGAAACTTTTTTGATGAAAAACATCAGACTTCAGAGAACTGGGTCGAAAAGAAAATCTGATTGCACGTGCAATATTTCAGTCGACTATCTCATGTCGCCATGATTGGAGGCAGTTACGAGTTCAGAACTCAGACCTATCTGTTGACATTGTTGACTTTGCATTAAACAATGCGTATAAGTTAGTACCATTAAATCAAGCAGAGACAGAAACCCCCAAATTGGATCTTGAAGAGGAGTTCCATGTTGGTGGTAGGGGGTGACCCACGCCTTTCAACCAAATGATATGAGCCTACATTTCAAATTAAGTTAAAAGGTACTTCTTCGGCCGACCCGGCAAAAAAAAAAAAGTAAAAGGTACTTACGGAGTCCCCTGTTTAATCCAACTGTTACGGTTTACGCAAAAGCGTTGAAATTTATATGTTGCCTAAACTGGGTCTATGTCCTAGTCCAGCCAGAAGCCAGCAGTTTAGATATTTCCCTTTATTTTACCAAGCGTACAGGATAGGTGTTTCTTTGGTTCATATTTGCTCTTCTACTTTACTCATTGTCCATGTCAACTGTTTGTTGAGATAATCCTATTTAAAGGCAACGTGATTAACGTTGGGACAAGATCCATAGCTATGTTTTGTTTCTAAATAATGACTGACTATTGCTCTCCAATTTTTTTTTTCTTCAACATGCGTTGTGCTCTATTGCCGTTTGCCAGTTGCAGCCAAACTAAGGTACAGTGTTTATATCTATGCTCCTATCCTATATTACGTCCTAACTTCTTGGAAGGTGGAAATTAGATACATGTGTATTACAGCTAGGTGATTGGAATCGATTCCCAGCTGTTGATCCTATTCTTACATTGTCCAATTTAACCTAGGCAGCATGGACCATTCCATTCCTCTCCTTTTGAGGTAAGCCTCAAGGTATTAAAAATGCTTGAATCAACACACTAAATTTTGTTAAGGTCAACCATGTTGATTGATGATGATAGTGAGACTTTCTATATTCCAGAATAGAAAAGAAGTAGAACTGAAATATTAGACATAGATAGCGAGCACATTTGGTCAATGTTTAGAGGTCTGGACGCCAGATCTAACCCTAATTTAAGACAATGGTTTCGATTATACTTATGTAATAATACATAGAGTCAAATACAACGTTTGGATAGTCTCCAGATTGGTACCAGGAGCATCAGGGCATCTAACATAATTCATGGGACTTCCAAGTCGTACCAATCACTCACATGGCTTTGCAAAGAAAATAGCCAAAATCAAATGAACATTTTCTCATTTCACGCGCAACTAATTTGGAAGAAATTGTAACAGGAAAAAGAACATATTTGAAATGGAGAAAGTACAGCACTGGAAAATCAGCCAACGTACAGACGCTATAAAGGATGGTGAAAAATAATGCAGAAAGAGATGCGACAGGACGAAACTGTATAAAAGTCCCCTGTCCAATCAGAACTCAAATTTTTTGGGCGAGATGCCTTCTCTCCATTTTCTCAAGTTTTTCACACCCAATCAGAAACCCCATCAGGTTTAAGATTAATTACTCATGACAGTTCAAAGATAGAATGCCCATGAAATTGTCGGTACACTCTTTGATTTCTTTGACGGGGGAATTTTTCGACTATTATAAAAACACGATGATCCTCCAATTGTCACTCCCATCCCACGAGAAGAAAAAACCACTCCAAAAATCCAATGTTACAAAAATACGGACCAACCGCGAGAAACCTACGGAGAAGTGACAAAATTGAACACGTCCCGAATTGACCACGGAAGAACTTTTACGTGAGAAAAAAAAATATCAAACCACGTTCCCATTATTTTTATCCTATACAACATACGGTATAGAGAAAAAATCAAATTCACTTCATATATTTCATCCGGTTACACCCACGGGTATATAAGGCTAAAAATGTCCCTATTCATCCGGTATCCTTATCAATCATGTTAAAATTGTAGAAAAAAACATATCAAACCATGTATTCCCTATATTTCATCCTATTGTCGGTATCCTTTTGTCAATCATGTTTAAAATTGTAGAAAAAATTTCAAACCAAGTTCCCTAGATTTCAAATTTTTTGTTCCCTGTTACACCGCACGGCGTATATTATAACCGCTATAGCTAAAAATGTCTCTATTATAGGGTATCCTTTGTCTCAATCATGCTTAAAATTGCTGAGGAAACAATTAGGGACGAGCACTTTTCAACATCACACTAGCAAATAGCTCATGGCAGCTGACTATGACCATTGCATGCGACGCAACTTGGAAATAGTTCAGTAGAAGGTTTCTCTTTTAATTGATGCGACCATGCAGCACCAGACTTTCAAAAAGTCATAATAGAATCTGAGCGGACAAAACAGGGCTGCTTCTTTTGTTTTTTCTTTTCTGAAAAGGAGAACAAAATATAACTAATTGATCCTTGAGTTTCTTGACCATTGGAAAACCACTGTGCACAGTTCAACGGAAAGCTCAATCAATAGGGAACAGTTGTCACATGCTAGGTGAAGACTCCCAATACTGTATAGGCCATGAAAGGTGACACAAGAATTACAAAAATCAAAAGGACTCTGCCATGAGGAAGTCACTTGCTTTGAAGCAAACAGGTTTGAAAATTGGAATTAGAAACCAAATCAACCTCCAATTGGTTGCCTAGTTCTTTCCGATGACAAGAGTCCATGTGCTTGCCCTGTATTAGGCACCACTTTGACGTATCGTTGAAAAGCTCGCCCCATATGCCGCTCCATGATGATATCAATAGTTAAAAAGTTTTTTTTTATCATCTGATTCAAACAATATTGGAATCCCTTACTCACCAATTTTGTAGTTCACAAGGGGCATGGAAAGGGCAATATATGCCAAAGTTAGTCCATAGATGCAACCCCTTAGTCTGCCTATTCTCTGAAGAAGCATTGCTTTCTAGCTTCTAATCTGAATAATATCCTACTATAAATGTACATGGGATTGCATGTTTGCAGCCAACAAGAGCACAGCTAATCTCCTTAATTAGCATAAAATGGAGATGGATGGATGCCATTGAATGGCTCAGTAAGCATGACATAAGCTGCGGCGTCAAGTGAGGTCCTTACTGATCATGCAACTATAAATAATAACAGGACACACTACTTTAGTCTTTCTCATTGTACTCTTCCGTTCAAAAAAAAAAGTCTTCTCATGTACTGTGTTCTTCGAGCTAACTACCCTGTTGTGTGCCTTACTTGTCATCCTCTTGGCTACCTAAAGCCAACATTTTTTTTTCTTGGGAATCATGGCACAACCATGTAGCTACTAAACGTGATCCTGGTGCCATTTTCTGATATAATGCGCCACCAATGTCACTATTATATGTCAAGATTAGCCGACTGTTTCTCTAATGGGCTATCACCGAAGCCATCTGACTTAATATCTGTCTACACATGTTGCTTCCATTCAGACCATGTGAATTGCCGAGAAGAGAGGCAGCTTGCAAGCTGAAGTTGCGATTTTGCTGCATCTGAAGTATGAACAAAGAATTAATTCTTTAGCTGAGTACTAATTCTTCTGCATGCATGAGTCTCATGCTTAGCTTGTGTCAATATTCAGAACAGCTAAAATTTTCAGAACTACATCTTTTGTATCATGTGATAATTAACAAAAAATATACAGCCTAAAGGTGAAAATTACTGATAGTACTCGATGAAGTTCAAATAATACTACATAACGTAAATTATAATAAACAAACTAGAAATTAGTCAACTTGAAGGATGAACCTGGCAATGGTTGAATATGGAACTGCACTGCTACCAATATGATCAGTACTCGAAATCTACAGTCGTATGCTGCAAAATTGTAAAAGCCTAACCAGCTTGTTTACTTCTCACTTAGATAATAATTTGAGTTGACTTCTGATTCATGCATGATTCATATGAATACAGACCAGAATCAGAAATAGGCGAACAACGCTGCATAATGCCAGCTTACGACACTTTAGTTTTGTAATTTCAACCGGGCCTAAATTCTGACAGTTAGCAAATTATTTTCTCTTCAAAGTTCAAATGATCAGAGTTACATATGTGACGACGAGATAGATCATGGCTAGAAAATAACAACTGAAAATTGACAACAGGCTGTAACAAAAGATTCATTCAAGGTATGAACACAGTAGTGATATTCACGTGTTAATTAAAAGGCTGAAGAACCAAATTCAAACTTGATGAGGCCAAATTAACACTAGCACTGTTTCAGTTGGAAACCGGACTGGTTTTTAAAAAAATTCTGGTTCTAGGCTTCTAGCAATTCTTGACGCTTCACGATTTCAAACTCAGCCCAAAACTGTACCATGTTACCTAACACAAGTGTGCAAAGTTCAGGGCAGCGGCCTGCACACCAATCAAAGAAAAACTTAACGGCACCTGATGCAGTACCTAAATTACTTTAAAACTTGATGCTGGAAGACAAGCTACCTAGGTGGCCAATGCCCGGTTATATAGAAAATGTGGCACAAATCTACTCTTATCTCGATAATATGAGCTAACTATGAAGTTCCAAAATGAGCCAGGCACAGAGAAAATGAATTTACTCATTTATCTTGCCATAGTTATTTTTAAAAAGAAAAAATTAAGAGAGGGGGCGGAAGGAAAGAAGTAGGCCAGCGCCAACTAGACTGACCATGTTACAATATAAAACTCTGTTACAGATGCAGTAGAGAACCATGCATGCAGCACTAATTAGGCAATGGCTAATGGAGATTTCAACGCATTGGATCTAAAACAACAGAGAGAACAACTCATTGAACTATACATACTTTAAAAAGGGCCACCAATGAGATCATCATAAGAGGCAGTCTTGAATCTCGAAGACACCCACCAGCGAACCCACTCGGTTAATCTAGATAATGTACAGCTTAACGTTGGATCACAGTACCGATAACTTGCTTTCTAAATATTTCCATTGAAATTAGTTATGATTAGTCCAAGGTCTGCTATTTTATTAGTGTGGCTGATTTGTTTGATGCCTAGAATACCATACAAAGTGGTCCACTGATACCTTGGACTCTAGAGCAGATAGAATCTAGTCATTAGTACCAAGCTTTGCAGCAGAGGCCCAGTCCTTAATGATAATCTACTAACCAAAAATATTCAGTGTTCTGAGCAAAGAAACGTTTCTGTAAGAGCCTGGTGTCCTAGATTTTTTGTATTTCGGGTTAGTGCGTTGTTTCTGAATATTATCCATTTTCACGGACCATGAGTTGCTATATACAACCCAGGACGAATCTTGAATCGACATCGAAAGTATGCTGGGATTTGCCAGTCTGCTTCTCTGCCAAGCAATCTCACTTTGCCAAATTTGTGCTGAAATTCGTGTTGACATATTTGGTTCGTCTGAGCACACCAGACTGTGCGTTACAACGTTCGAAAACGGCACCGTACTATCTATACTAATTCACATTTTCCAGACCAATAGTGCCTGGTCAAAAACACCATACGTATTTCTTTGTTTTCAAAGAATCAATCAAACTATATTACAAATTGAATGAGGAGTGATCATATGTGGCATTCAATTTCAAAAGTCGTGGAATATGCTAGTCGACATATATGATCAAAGTCTAGATATTACTCTAGAACTATAGTATCATGCATGCATGTTACTAGAGCCCGTGAATGAAGGGGAGTTGCACCTCAAGATAAATTCTTCTTACTTATGAGAGAGACGCATGTGTCCTCCTACTCTTCACCAATCAATTCGGATAAAATTAAGAGATTGTGTGTGGTCCCTCTAATTCACCAATACGGACAAGCTGTCATTGATCTAACGTCAACTGAGAAAACCAGAATTGCTAGCAAATTCCCCAAATTTTCTGAAAGCTAGATAGAGCTAGATGTAAATCAGAATGTTGAATGTCATTTAAATTGGGCAGTCATGGTGTGCAGCATTTTTCCTAAAATATTATACTAGTACTCGAGCTGCCCCTCCATCTTTATCAGGGGCACTATGATCATCATACAAGGACCTAGCTATCGCTCCTAAAGTCCAGCTGAAATTCAAAATCAATCAATTACTTGCAAACACACGTCCTATAATAGTCGGCCATGCAAAGACTGCCAGGAAGCTTCTACGGACATTAACGTGACGTGCTATTAGTTCAGATTCGGCCAGACGTACGCCGTTCTGACACACATCTTAGAATCAGCCAGCTTCAAGAAACAGCAACATGCTACACACGTTGAAATCCACATTAAATGCTCAGTCGTCCTGTGCTGTCTTTTTTTGTTCCTCTCCACACAAGTCACCCAAGAGTGCGGCCGTGTTTGACAGTTCGCATGGCGCCTGATACCGGCAGCTACAACAAGCAAGTCGGCTACAAGCGAGCGCTCAGACGAACCCTCAATAGTCGGCACAACAGAGAAGAGACCGCGAGAAGCCGGCACGCCGCGCGCCGCACGTAGTCGAAAGCCGCACACATGCGGCCGCTTCTGTTACCTGACCATTTCACGTCCATTCAACATCATCTCGAGGAGTCTCCCGGAGCCAAAGGCCAGCGCAGAGAGCGAGAGGAACCGGCTCCCAAGAACGACCGAGACGTGAACATCCTCGGTCAGGCGCGAAGGCGGCAGGCTGGCGACCTGCGCTCCCACCGCACGAAGCCATCGTACGTTTTTGTGACAAAGAGGAGATGATCAAGGCGAGTCAACAGCGGAAAGCTAGCCTCTTGTGTACATCGAAAAGAGGAGATGATCAACGGAGAGAGGCAGCTTCGAACACACAGAAGATCGAAAAAGTCGTGAAACATCATATGATTTTCCTCTAAAAAGGGTACCGCCTCCTCAAACTTTCTTCCAAAAGTTGGATCCATTATTTGGGTAAAGTAAAGAGTTTGGGAAGGATTGTTTTTTCAGATGCAGTTAAAGGTTTTGCGGTCAATCTTAAAAAATTGGGGGAAAAAAAAAGAACACTGGTTTTTTGTTCTTTATTTTTTTTTTGGCCGTTTTTTTAAAAACCCCATAGATTAGGGCCCCCCCACTGATTTTTAAAATTGTCATGGAAATATAATCTCTCTTTTCCCACTCCATGCCGTGGAGGAGGATGAGGAGGAGGAGGAGAGGTGTTGATCGCCGGCCGCCGGCGGCGCCTCGTGGTAGGGTTCGCTCCCTCCCTCCCTCCGCCGGCCCCGCCATTTCCGCCTTCCCCGGCGGCGGCGGCGCGCGCACGCGGCGTTGGTCGAATCAAACTGGTTTGGCCCAACCGTACAGATTAGGTTACTGGGCTTTCTTTGATAACTTGGTGGGCCCTTATATTGGTGCCTTTCAAATTTCTCTCTTGCAAATAGTCCCCTGATAATTTTTTTAAAGGAAATTAGTGACAAGCTTCAGTAAGATACCCCGAAAGTCTGAAACCGTTTAAATTTGAACATGTAAAAAACAAATTTCAAGCCAATTTGTCCACCAATTACTTAAATGAGTAAATTTCACTTTGGGTAATTTCACCATTTAACCTATATTTTCACATTAGATTAGGTAATTTTTACCTTTGTAACACTTTAGACCACCTCAGATTTTTTTTATCCATCTACATTCAACTTGACATATCAGAAAAAAAAAGTCTCACATATAGCTGTGGGAGTTCATTGGCGAGTAGGTGCCGACGTACTTGAGATTGTTCATATGCTTGAGAAGAGAATTGGACGGTCCAAATTAAAACGAATGCAAGTTTACCCAGTCTAAGATAAAAAGATTGGTGAAAAGGTGATCTAAAATTAAACAACAGCAATAAAAGGTGACCCAAAGTGAAATTTACTCTTAAATTTCAAGTGCCTACGATGCATGCTGCAGCAGAAGTCGACAACTTTTACTATGGTCTCTACTATAGCTTCAAAAAATATATAGTTTGGATTAGCAAAAAATAAACATTACATATACTCTTTCACTAAGCAATTGAGTGGGATAAGGATTTGCTGTTGGTCTTTATGTGTTTGAGCATATGTTAATGGAGCACATTCGCGAGTGTGAGCATGGTGCGCACGTATGGTGGTGTGTGAGTGCACTTGCGTCTTTCATGTAATCGGTAAAAAGAAACATAGTGAAATGGAACAATTATCAAAGCTGCCTTTAGATTCTGAGTTGTTCCACATTTACTTGTAAAAGTTCAATACAAATACTCGTGAAAATTTCTTGAAAAAGTTTGAGAAATTGTTTGGTGCTCACCATGCACGTTTTTGCAGGTGCAGCGATGCGCGGATGACATGTCCATCCTCATCACCACCTACGAAGGCACTCATGGGATTGCATGTTGTGCAGCCAACAAGAGCACAGCTAATCTCCTTAATTAGCATAAAATGGATGGATGGATGCATGAATGGCACATAAGCATGACATAAGCTGGGCGTCAAGTTGAAGGTTCCTTCTGATCATTGCAACTATAAATTAATTAACAGGACACACGTACTTTCAGTCTTCTCATTGTACTCGTGTGTCTTCGATCTAACTACCCTTTGTGTGCCCTACTTGTCAATCCTCTTGGCTACCTAAGCCAAACATTTTTTTTTCTTGGGATCATGAAAACTATGTTAGCTACTACGTGATCCTGGTGCATATTTTCTGATATAATGGCCACCAATGTCACTACATATGTCAAGATTAGCCGACTGTTTCTCTAATGGCTATCACCGAAGCCATCTGACTTCGTATCTGTCTACACAATGTTGCTTCCATTTCAGACCATGTGAATTCCGAGAAAGAGAGGAAGCTTGCAAGCTGAAGTTGCAATTGCTGCATCTGAAGTTATGAACAAAAGAATTAATTCTTTAGCTAGTACTAATTCTTCCTGCATGCATGAGTCTCATGCTTAGCTTGTGTCAATTATTCAGAACAGCTAAATTTTCAGAGCTACATATATCTTTTGCATCATGTGGTATAATTAACAAAAATATACAGCCTTAGAGTGTGAAAATACTGATAGGTACTCGATGAAGTCAACTAATACATACATAACATAAATTATAAATAAACAACTAGCAATAGTCAACTTGAAGGATGAAACCTGCAATGGGTTGAATATGGTAACTGCACTATACCAATATGATCAGTACTCGAAATCTACAGGTCGTACGTTGCAAATTGTAAAAGCTAACCAGCTTGTTTACTTCTCAACTTAGATAAATTAATTTGAGTTGACTTCTGATTCATGCATGATCATATGAATACAGATCAGAATCAGAAATAGGCGAACAACGCATGCATGAATGCAGCTTACGACACTTTTAGTTTTGTAATTTCAACAGGGCCTAAATTCTGACAGTTAGCAAATTATTTTCTCTTCAAAGTCAAATGATCATGAGTTTACATATGTGACGACGAGATAGATCATGGGCTAGAAAAATAAGCAATTGAAAATGACACACAGGCTGTAACAAAAGATTCATTCAATGGATGAACTACATTAGTGAATAATTCCACGTGTTAATTAAAAGGCTGAAGACAAATCAAACTTGATGAGGCAAATTAACACTAGCACTGTTCAGTTGGAAACCGGACTGGTTTTTAAAAATCCTGGTTCTAGGCTTCTAGCAATTCTTGAACTGCTGCAGATTTCAAACTCAGCCAAAACTGTACCATGTTACCTAACACAAGTGTGCAAAGTCAGGCAGGCCGGCCTGCACACCAATTCAAAAGAAAAACTTGAACGGCACCTGATGCAGTACCTAATTACCTAAACTTGATGCTGGGAAGAACAAGCTACCTAGGTGGCAATGCCAGTTATATAGACAATGTGGAGCTAACTATGAAGTTCCAAAATGGAGCAGGCACAGAGAAAATGAATTAACAAAAAGAGAAAATGAATTTACTCTTTATCTTGCCAGAGTTTTTTTTAAAAAAGAAAAAACATAGAGAAGGGGGAAAGGAAAGAGAAGGCCAGCGCCAACTAATACTGAACACATTTATACAATATAAAACTCTGTTACAGATGCAAGTAGAGAACCATGCATGCAGCACTAATTAGGCAATGGCTAATGGAGATTTCAACGCATTGGGATCTAAAAACAACAGAGAGAACAACTCCATGAACTATACATACCTTTAAAAGGGTACCAATGAGATCATCATAAGAGGCAGTCTGAATCTCGAAGACCACCCCCACCAGCAGAACCCACTCGGTAATCTAGATAAATGGTACAGCTAACTTTGGATCACAGTACCTATAAACTGCTCTAAATTTCCATGAAATAGTTATGATTAAGGTCAATGGTCATGCATTTTATTAGTGTGCTGATTTGTTGATTTCCATAGAATACCATACAAGTGGTCCACTGATAAACCTTGGATCTAGGAGATATAATCTAGTCATAGTCCAAGCTTTGCAGGCAGAGCCCAGTTCTTAATGATAGATCTAGCTAACAAGAGAATATTAGTTTTCTTGAGCAAAAGAAACGTTTCTGTAAGATGCCTGTGTCCTAGATTTTTGTATTTCTGGTTAGTGGTGTTTCTGAATATTATCCATTTTCACGGACATGAGTTGCTATATACAACCCCAGACGAATCTTGAATCGACATCGAAAGTATGCTGGATTTGCCAGTCTGCTTCTCTGCCAAGCAATCTCACTTGCCAAATTTGTGCTGAAATTCGATGTTGACATATTTGGTTCGTCTGAGCACACCAGACTGTTTGGTTACAACTCGAAACGGCACCTACTGTCTATACTCAATTCACATTTCCAGACCAATTAGTTGCCTGGTCCAAAAACACCATACGTATTCTTTGTTTTCAAAGAATCAATCAAACTATATATACAGATTGAATAAGGAGTGATCATGATGTGGCATTCAATTTCAAAGTCTTGGAATATTGCTAGTCGACATATATGATCAAGTCTAGATACTACTCTAGGAACTTATAGTATCATGCATGCATGTTACTATAGCCCGTTGAATGAAGTGGAGTTTGCACTCAAGATAAATTCTTACTTATGAGAGAGACGCATGTGGTCCTCTACTCTCACCAATCAATTCGGATAAAATTAAGATGTGTGTGGTCCTCTAATTTACCAATACGGACAAGCTGTCATTGATCTAACTCAGACATGAGAACCAGAATTTGTTAGCAAATTTCCCCAATTTTTCTGAAAACTAGATAGCTAGCATGTCATCAGAATGTGAATGTTCATTAAATTGGCCAGTCATGGTGTGCAAGCATTTTTCCTAAAATATTATACTAGTACTCGAGCTGCCCCTCCAGCTTTATCAGGGGACTATGATCATCATACAAGGACCTAGCTATCGTCCTAAAGTCCAGCTGAAATTTCAAAATCAATCAATTACTTGAACACATGGTCCTATAATAGTCGGACATGGCAAAGACTTGCAGGAAGCTTCGTACGGACATTAACGGTGGACGTGCTATTAGATCATATTCCGGCCAGACGTACGCAGTCTGGACACACATCTTAGAATCAGCCCTTCAACAAAACAGCAACATGTTACACACGTTGAAATCCACATAAATCTCAGTCGCCTGTGCTCTTTTTTTTTCCTCTCCACACAAGTCACCCAAGAGTGCGGCCGTGTTTGACATTTAGGATGCTGACCGCCTAACATAGGTAAGCACAAGGTTACAACTTAATTTATGCAAAAGTCCAAAGAGGAGACGGAAGAGGACATGGCTTGCCTTTATAATTAAGCCATAATACTGGTGCAGGAACAAAAGGAAGAAGAGAAGGAGCTGAAGGCAGACAAGAACTTGAGAAGAAGAGGAGAGGTAGCTGTGCTGCTCAAAGCAGCTAGCTTCTCTGTACATGAAAGAGGAGATGATCAAGGGAGACTCAAAGCAGCTAGCTTCTATGTACATGAAAGAGGAGATGATCAAGGGAGAGAGGCAGCTTGGAACCCATGAAGATCGGTTAAAAGACGAGGTATGGATCTCTTTTCTATCTGAACTATATATGTATTTCTTATCTTTCTAGAAAAGGTTACGCTTCCTTTATCTAAAAATAAACTTCTAACCTTTCTTCCAAAAGTTGGATCATTTATTTGGGTAAGTACAACTAGGACTAGTAGAGTTTTCTCTTCAGGGTTCTTGTTCTTAGTTCGTGGAATAGGGATTTTTTTTTTTTCAGAGATGCAGTTCTTTGGTCCAAATTAATCAGGTTTCATCGATTTTTCCTTTTTTGAAATGCGGTGTTCATCGATTTTCTTAAAAAAATTGAGAACCACTGGTTCTTATGCGTACATAGATAGCACTGATAAATCATGGATAATATATATATGAACTGGAAGGAAAGTTAATTTATAGATTCTCTGTAGCTAGCCTGAATATATTTGTGTATTGTCTTGATCTCTACTGATATATAGTATCTTCAATTCTATGCTATATTGCAGGTTATAAAAGATGGCGATAAAATTTCAGATGGCAATTTTTTCAAGTCCTTGCAAAACATATCAAGCACAAAGGAGGAGGTACCTCTACTCTGACCCACCCATCAATTCATTAATCAATTTCTACCATTTTCTCTGCCTCCTTTTACTTCATAATTAAGAAGCAGCAGTGTAAACTTTAACATCTAATTTTCTTGTCCTAAAATTACTCATTGGAATTGTCATAAAACCAACTAGTTTCTTTAAGTTCATACACACACTTTACCTTTTCTTCTAGACTATTCTTACCATCAGTTTATTTTTCTAGGTGTGTTCACCAGGCCCAATAGAAAGATCATGTATGGACTCATCATTGCTAAACATGAAAGCTCAAAATAAGGTCAGGATGCATAGCATGCATCATAGTTATACCAATGTTTTTTTCTATCAACCTAGATCGTTCATAAGGCATGTGACCATTATCATATGTGATTTGTTTCAAATATGGCTAATACATTTTGTTGCACTATTATGGCTTCAGGGTCAGGATGATAAGCTTGAATCAACAAGGGCAGAAATGGGTGAAGTACGAGAAGAGAACGAGAGGCTCAAGACGTTGCTGTCGCGCATCTCACACGACTATAGATCTCTTCAGACGCACTTCTATGACGTTCTTCAGCAAGGCCGAGCTAAGAAGCTCCCAGACTCTCCGGCCACCGACATCGAGGAGCCTGAATTCGTCTCTCTGAGACTTGGAACGAGCACGAGCAAATGCAAGAAGGAAGACAAGAGTACCACCAGTAGCGAAGTCAAAGGGAGTACTGAAGATTTTCTGAAGATCAAAGGAGGTCTCTCTCTTGGATTATCAGACTGCAGAGTTGATGCTAATAACAGTGAGAAGGTACAGCCGGATGTGATGACTTTGAGCCCTGAAGGCAGCTTTGAGGATGCTAGGGATGACACCGCAGAGACCACAGAGCAATGGCCACCAAGCAAAATGCTGAAGAATTTGAGGAGCGTTGGCGCGGAAGCCGAGGATGACATAGCTCCCCAGCCACAGGTCAAGAAGGCTAGGGTTTCAGTGAGAGCGAGATGTGATGCGCCAACGGTACGAGCATAATTGTATATACAGCTAGTATAAATATTTATGTTGGAAAATGTTCTCTCTTGCTAAATTCTAATAGTATATGCTAAGGTAATGGTAAAATAAACGAGATATGATGGAAAAATTTGTGATTAAATTTGTATGGTTGTGCAGATGAATGATGGATGCCAGTGGAGGAAGTATGGGCAGAAGATTGCGAAGGGGAACCCTTGCCCGCGCGCCTACTACCGGTGCACCGTGGCAGCAGGATGCCCAGTCAGGAAGCAGGTATATATATAATGCATTATGTACCGTCTATAATAAATCAAACCATAATGATCAAATCAACTTGGCATATGTCTTTAAAGCTACAGTGGTACACATATTTCTGTTCAACATTGCAACTCCTTTTAAATTCACTCACCGAAAAAATTGACTTGCGGGAAAGGAATGGATTGAATCCAAGTTCCCAAACTAACAAAGAGACTACACCCAATGGGATAGATCAGCACATATGTAGGTCTAGGCACAGTAGTTGAACCAAATTACATTCAGTTTGAACCATATTTGATTGGTAGAAATGGACCAACTAACAATTAACAAACCATGAGTCCTGGATGGTCTCAATTTCCGAATCAAATCCAACTATTGGTTTCAGAGTACTCTGTTTGTCCACCGCCGAAATTTGCCAATTGGTAGTACACGAGCTAATTAAGTTAATCGCTTGAGTATTACGAATCCGCCCCCATAAATATGATCCACGCCACCAAATTGGTCAAAAAAATCCGCTAGATCAAGCAATCTCGAGCACTAGGCTACTAGCAACTAGACATTAAAAACCAGGAGAGCACGAGCGAATGGGGGATCGGAGCCTGACCTGATTGGTGGAGGGAGAGACGCCCGCATGGGGGATTGGGATCCAGAGTTAGGGCGGAAGCCTGAACTGCTACGCGCCGCCGCGCACTCCGGCGAGGCGCCACCACTCCATGCCGTGGAGGAGGATGAGGAGGAGGAGGAGAGGTGTTGATCGCCGGCCGCCGGCGGCGCCTCGTGGTAGGGTTCGCTCCCTCCCTCCCTCCGCCGGCCCCGCCATTTCCGCCTTCCCCGGCGGCGGCGGCGCGCGCACGCGGCGTTGGTCGAATCAAACTGGTTTGGCCCAACCGTACAGATTAGGTTACTGGGCTTTCTTTGATAACTTGGTGGGCCCTTATATTGGTGCCTTTCAAATTTCTCTCTTACAAATAATCCCAATTTTTGTAGTGATAAGTTGCCAAGCTTCAGTAAGATACCCCGAAAGTCTGAAACCGTTTTAAATTTGAACATGTAAACAACAAATTTCAAGCCAATCTGTCCACCAATTACTTAATGAGTAAATTTCACTTTGGTTACCATTTAACCAATATTATCACTTTAGATCATGTACTTTTACCTTTGTGACACTTTGGACCACCCTCAATTTTTTTTATTCATCTACATTCAACTTTGACATATCCCAAAGAAATGGTCTCACATATAGCTATAGGAGTTCATTGACAAGTAGTGCCACGTACTTGATATTATTCATATGCTTGATAAGAGAGTCAGGTGGTCCAAATTGAAACGAATGCAAGTTTACCCAGTCTAAAATAAAAAGATTGATCAAAAGCTAATCCAAAATAAAACATCGGTGCCAACGATGCATGCTGCAACAAAAGTCGACAACTTTTACTATGGTCTATACTATAGCTTCAAAAAATATATAGTTTGGACTAGCCAAAAAAGAACATTACATACACGTTTTCAATAAGGAATTGTGTGTTTGAGCATATGTTAATGGAGTAAGAGTGTGCGTATGGTGTGCACCCATGGTGGTGTGTGAATGCACTTGCGTCTTCCATGTAATCGCTAAAAGAAAAATAGTAAAACGGAACAATTATCAAAGCTGCCTTTAGATTTTGAGTTGTTGCACATTTACTTGTAAAAGTTCAATACAAATACTCGTGAAAATTTTTTGAAAAATTTTGAGAAATTGTTTGGTGCTCACCATGCACGTTTTTGCAGGTGCAGCGATGCGCGGATGACATGTCCATCCTCATCACCACCTACGAAGGCACGCACAACCACCCGCTCTCCGTCTCTGCCACCGCCATGGCCTCCACCACCTCCGCCGCCGCCTCCATGCTCATCTCCGGCTCCTCCTCCACCTCTCTCGCCGCCTACCCCGCCGCGTCGCCGCCTCGTCTCGACGCTCCTCCAAGCCGCCCGTCATCGGTGGCCGGCCGTTCTTCCTCCGACCGCCGCCGCCGCCGCCATCACCTCCACCCCTTCCTACCCCACCATCACCCTCGACCTCACCTCGCCGGCCGCCGCCGCCGCCACCTCCTCCATGCCGCCTTCTCCCTCAGCAACAGGTTCTCGCACACCAGGTACCCTTCACCGGCTTCACCTTCTCCGGCTCCGGCCCGAGTAGCGCGCCATGGCCGGGTACTTGAGCTACGGGGCGTCGCTATCCGCTCACCCGTACACGCCGGCGGCGGCAAGAGCTCGTCGTCGTTCGAGGCTGCGCTGAGCAGCATCAACGGAAGCAGGCAGCAGGGCGCGGCGGCGCTCGGCGCCGCTCTACCAGATGCAGCAGAAGGCGGCGGCGGCGCCGCCGCCGAGCGTGATCACCGACACGATCGCGAAGGCGATCACGGCGGACCCGAGCTTCCACACGGCGCTGGCGGCCGCCATCACGTCGTACGTCGGCAAGAAGGGCTCGCCGCCGGCGTCGGGAGGAGAGGACAGCAAGGTCGGGCTCAAGTGGGGGGAGCACTCGGGCTCGGGCTGACCCACTCGTCGCCGTCGACGCGACGGCGGCGGCGGCGGCGAGCTCGAGCAGCCAGATGTTCTTGCAGCCATCGCTGGGGCTATCCGAATCGACGACGAGCGCGTCGGCGTCTCCTGTGGCGAACAGAGAGCAAGCACATTAATTAATTAGCTGAAGATATACATATACTTATGCTCATCATTTGAATCCATTGGAACATTTTTGGGATTTGATCACAATTTGGTGTAGATATGCAGGGGCAATATATACTTGTGTCACAATGTTGATTAGTGTGTGTCATAAGAGGGAATCATCTTGACTATATAGGATACAGGAATTGTTTTGATTAACTGTAAACAACACGTAATTGTGTTTTCCTCCCCCTCCCTTTTTTTTGAGTTAGCCAAAGATGAATGGACATATGATACATGGACAAATAAGTGAATCAGAAAGTACATTTCAGATCTTCACTATTTGCAGAAACAGAAGGATATGTAACTATCTACAGAAATGTTAAATGTGAGCTAACATTGTTTATGATCATTTCATCATTCATAGATGCAGGAATCTATAATACAATCGTGCAAGTACACATCTTGGTAACTTGTACACGTCCTGCAACGTGAATGAGACATCGCTTGCCAGTAGACAGTAGCAGCTAGTAACCCATGGAGTTGCAGATTAGCAGCATTGCTGATGATGTGGATCATGGCCAAAAGGATGCTCATCAACGGTTTGGCTGAGAATTTCACTTGGAGATGACTCTCATAAACCGGCTCACGGAACTAAATACGCCCATTACATTGTTCATCAATGATGGTGCCTCGTCAGATTGTTCATCGCCGCCTCCAAATATTATCTGCAAATTGCAACAATGCTTCTTATTTTAAATGTTGTCTTTATGGGAAAGTGCTTTAGCATTTGCCTAGTGACAAAGCAACAAATAGTTATTTTTATAAAAAAAAAACAGAGGTTTTCTGGCTTGAATTGAGTGTCCGGTAGTTTGACTGCCTAATTTGTGTGCAGTCACCTTGATGTCTAGAGATTAAGAAATGAGTTGACTGTTGGATGCTTCTAGTAGTTTCTAAATGCTGTTTCATGCTTTGGCTAGCCATTTTTTGGGGAGTGAGCATATACTCAACTCAACACAAATACAGATTAATAGTAACCAAAATAAGTAAATAATATATATAACTCAGTGCCTAACCTCAATGTCTGTTGCATCAGGTCGGCTTACAAGTTCTCGGGCAAGCAAATACCGGTTAGGCCTCTTTGGGTCATCATAGAATACTTTCCACTTTCTGTAACATGAACAAACACAGATAAGCCTTCAGCGCATTATTACAATACATGCATATTTTGATCATATTCAAATAAGAAAGTTAATAATTATCTACAAACCCAGGATATTGTCGAAAGACTGCACCAGTTGGCAACGGTCTCATCGAGTAAACAGTGGTAAAAGTGCTGCAAAGTTGGCAATGAATATTAGCAAAAGAGAGAGGTGAAACACTACGTACAGAAGGAACTAAACATGAAATAGGTCAATGAGACTTGTAGTCAAGAACAATATTAGCACTAGAAATATAAGATTCGGGATAAGTTGGTTAACCACAATGTGGGAACTTAAAAGGTTCTCTATTAATGACAACATTTATACTGCATATATGAATTATCATTTACATTTTTTTAAAAAAAATAAACAGGTAAATCAACCATGGTTGAGCACTTAGCATTATGTTTCGAAGAAGATATGTCTCTGTTTATATTGTGATGCCAGCAAGAATAGCTATGTACTCCTACATGTTTAGGAAAGCCAACAAGGAGCAGATGATCTGACTAACTTACCTTAGGAAATTTCGGCGCAGATTTCGAACATTAAAGCCAACTCCAACATCTCCACTAACAAGACGTGGATTCCACATGACAAGAGGTCTTATCTTCATTAAATTAAAAGTGGTATTATTTTAGAATATCATACTGAAATGGAATTTGCATGCAAACAGTAATAGTAGCATGAAGAAGATAATGATCAAAATAGACAGATTTAAAAGGATAGTAGATTGAAAGAAACTTCAGTGCATTGAACAGGCTGGATGTGTTTGAGCATAGAATTCTACATCAGCTCTTTCACGTGATGCCGTGATGGCCAAGAACGTAGGTTTATGCTAGCCTGCCTGTGCAAATGCAGTTAGATCCTGCAATTATACATGCAATGCCTTACAAACTTTGTTTGGATGTTGGCACATCAATTGAAATTCCTTTTTTTTTAATATGAACTATGCATGTTTATTTGCAAATATTTGAAATTAATCAGGTATAAGTTACATACAGGATCATCAGAGAGTTGAGATGCAATGCGTTCAACAGATTCCACCATCTGATGATCAGGGATAATCATAACAACAACTTCATCCTCAACGTCAACAGGTTTCCGGTCACTTAAGCTGAAATTCATGTTAACTATTAGATAGAATTTATATTTACACAAAAAATAAGCAGAATAAATTTAATGCCAACTAAACTTAAAGAGAAAAAAGTCTATAAGTTGTGAAAATATAACAGAGGAAAAAGAATACTTAAGAGTCAGTGTGTTAAGACTGGGAACATCCGGAGGAAACATACTGTTATACAGAAAGGAAAAAAATGGAACATTCTCACAATGAAAACCAAGGATGTTTGTGCTATTGGTTTATTTCGAACATCAGTAGTAAACTAATGATTTTTCACTTGTGAGTAATATTTAATGCCCTGATCTAGAAACAACCTACAGTTTTTTTCCTAGTAACACAAAATGGTCTACATTCTTTCTGTGATTTCAAATATGGTATTTGCTTCTAGGATTTCGTACCAAACTGGACAAGTTTTAACCACCAAAAAAACAGTCGTTCTTATGTGTAAATACTGCTAGGAAGTAACATGAATACAAGAAATCATGACAAAAGAACACATTAGTATTATGCAAACCATTATCCATCTCCTTTTCTGCATAGATTAATGTAAGTGAACCAATACCCACCTGGCGCACTTAAACTCTGCATCTGTCCACTGATACTTCAGAAGGGCAGCTGCTCCAGCATCAGGAAAAATGGCCTTAACTTTCTGTAAACAAGAATTCAATCAGTACAGGGGCAACAGGCCAAATATTTAATCAACATGGACAAGAAATTCTCATCTCCAAAGTGATACGTAAAGAATCATGCAGTAATCTGGCGAATCAGGGATAAATCATAGCTAGGTTCATTGAACTGTAAACTGTCGAGAAAGAGCGAAAGGCGCATCTATTGCTAAACGACCTTGCATCCAAACCTGGCCTGTCTCTTTTACAAGTGTGTCCAGGAATATCCTTGACAGTGCCCAGACCTCAGCCTGTGCTCCTTCCTCGTTTAGGAATTCCAACTGAGGGATCAGTAGCTCTGCCTACAGTCAGTATAACCAAATACAAATTATCAATGATAAGTACATGACAAGGTTGCATGATGAAAACAAAATTAGAACATTTGACATCTTGGATACACTCATGAAGTGATTCTATGTCATTCCAACTTCCAGGTAAAAACAGCAAAGCTTTTGTGACAGGTACGGTTAAATTGGAACAGTGTAAGAACAACGGATGAACAATGAACAACATACAATGGCTCGCATGCCTCCGGAGTTGACGAAATCGGAGCTCGCCTTCCCCGATTGCCATATCGCGCCCTCCAAGTCCGACGGCAAGCAGCTGATACACACAACGCAAGGTAGCACACATACAGACGCATCACGATGCGACGATTGTTCACGAGCTCGGCAAGAGGTGGGAGTGACCCTGACCTGTCGTCCTCCTCCGCTTTCTGTTCCGCCGCCCCATCACCCGCCGCCGCCGCCGATTCCGCCTCCTCGGCGGAGGCCTCCGTGGGGGCTGCGTCGGAGGCCTCGAACTTGCCGAACTTGGCTCGAGCGGGGGGCGGCGAGCGGCGGAGGGGCAGGCGCAGGCGAGGTGGCGCGCGGGGGAGGGCGCGCGGGGCGGAGCGGGGAGGAGGCGGCGGCGGAGGAGAGGAGCAGCGCAAGCGCACGGCGGCGACGAGGTCGCCATTGCTTCGCCGCGGGGGAGGGAAGACGTGGTCGAGAGGTGTAGAGGCGTTGGCTGCTCGGATAACGGCCTGGAGAAACGGGATTTCCGTCTGCCTGTGCCGTCCGATGGAAATCCAACGGCCCAGATTGATTTGGCAATTAACAGTGATACTATACCGTATGCTAGTTGCAACTGGAGCTTGGTTCTGAACTCTGAAGAGATATCTTTAAGACATGAAATGAATTTGTTGGTCAACAACAACATGAGCAGCATCAAAGCCAAAATCTGGAGTTCATGGTAACTATCTTTAAATTCTATCGAGCAGTAATTTGTCCAATTGGATACAGTGATACACACAAACTGTAGTGGAAATCGTTACACTTCTGAGTTTTGAGTATGCATCTGTGGTATATCCATAGAACATTTTGCCAAGGGTGAGCTATATATATGGCATTTCCACCTATATGTTTCTAGCTTAGTTGTTGCAGGCTGTTGCTGTGCTCTCTGTTTCTTTTCCGGTGGCGAAAGATTTACCGCACCCGCATGTCTTTGTTGCATTTGGGTTCTGGAAGGCGAATCCACCACCGATAAGGGCGTCACTGTAGTCCAGCTCCATTCCAAACATGAAAAGAAGGCTCTTCGGGTCGCAGACTGCAGAAGAGCAAAAAAAAATCACATGAGTGAAACCCAGTAAAACAAACGATAAATAAAATCAGATTACTTTGAGCATGAAGAGCCATAAATAGATTCTGAAAGTAAGCTCATGTAACCTATTATCAAAGCCGTTCAAACTAAACATCATAGTTAATCTATATCAGTTTAGTCATGCATGGACAAGTTCATGATAGACGTTACTTGAGTGTTACTTTGTCGACATATACACAAAATATAAAGAGGTTGAAAAGTAGTGCATGTCAAGCCGACTGCTGACATTTGAGATTTGTGAACTTAATTGTAACAGTCAGTTGGATAAATTTACCTATTGCAAAGCCATCATATTCTACAACTGAATCATCAGGGCTGGCATTGGATCGATCTTCAAACTCCATGGTGTAAGACATGCCAGAACATCCACCTTGCCTAACTCCAATTCTCAAACAGAGATCTTCATTCCGTTCAGCCCTCATTTTATTCAGATGCTTCAATGCCTTTTCAGTCAATGAAATTGCAGGTGCAATGCTACCAGATGTTGTTGCTGCTGCTGCTGCTGCAAAATGCAATCAATGGTTTAACTCCAAAAGACATTGCCTTAAATTTACTCTACTATTTAAGTATTTCTGTACTTGACAAGAAATCACAGAATTTAGGCTGCAGCCATTTAATCTTAACAGGTTAACCTGATCAGTGTCTCCTGCTCATAAATACAGGGCAGATGGGCATGCCTGAATTAAGGGCGTTAGTGCCATAAAAAGGGTGACCAAAATGTTGAATATATTATGCAGTTTCAAATTATACAAGAGTGACCAAGTATGAGTATCTTCAAGTGTGCAACCATATGTAGGGATAAGCACTAACCTATCTACTAGATATACATAACAAATGAGTATATGTAGCTATGATCAAATTAGGTTACAAATAATTGCATCTGTATACAATCCCTGAAAAAGCAAATTGCACATATAAATGTTTTATGTAAGGATATGTAATATCTAATTCGGACGGGAATGAACTATCTCTGAGCCATAGTTAGGTCCACTACCAATTAATGGGAGCAAAATTGTCATGTACAGAACATAGTGACTGGGTGAGAAAAGCAACAGGAGCTGTGGATGTATGTCCAGAATTGGATTTAACAGAGACTTTAATGCCTAACTACCAGGCATGTCATCGATTAAGCAATCAGTAATCCTCAAAGCTACTGCATCAAGCATACTAAAAACCTAGTCCTACATGGAAAGTAAACTTCCTAAATTTCTACCCACACAGGCACAGGGATGTATGAATTCGGCCACAGTCTTATCAACATCAACGATCTATTACTATTTACTAGTACCATCCAATATTCCTCATAGTACGGTACCAATCCATCCCCATTTTTCAGGTCTCCAAAACTCAAATTAATCACAACAAATAAAAATCTCCACCACGGAAAAAAACAAGAACACCCCTACTCTCTCTCTCTCTCTCTCTCTCTCTAACCACATGCGCCGAAACAAAACATCGCCGTTGACCAAACTACCTGGAGGCACGGAGGCGCGGAGCGAGACGACGGCCCTGCCGCCTCTGCAGAAACGGATTGAGGAGGCGGGCGGAGAGGGGGACACGGCGAGGTGGGGGCGCGCGGCGCCGGGGAGAGCGCAGGACGTGCCGGATGCGAGCGCCATGGGTGGGGTTGGGGTTTGGTTGGAGAGAGAAGCGGAGAGGGAGAGACGGGGAGGAGGAGGAAAGGGGAGGAAGACGACGAGGTGGAGGAGGAGGAGGAGCGGAAAGATCTGGTGGTGGTTTCCGGGCCGCCCGGATTGTTGGAGAGTTTTTGGGCTCCGCCTCTCTATCCAGGCTTTCTTTTTTGGTCCACAATTTGGGAGCGCCTGCTCCTGGCCGTGTGATACTGTGATATGCGAACCTTAGAAGTTAGAAGAACTAATGTAGGAATGGTCACTCTCACATATAAAGGCGTATTGTGCATAAAAATTATAGTTAAAAGAAACCTTACTAAATTTTAGCAATACCAAAAATTCGATAAATTAATTTTGGTAAATTGATAATATTATCAAACTTTTGACAGAAATTTCTATGTATTTGTTAAAATTTGGTAAGAAACTAAATATATGTATATCTTTGTTTAACTTTAAATGGTTTGAAATAGCATTAATCTGAACAATTCCTTTGATTTCCCTTATAAAATCTCATATACCACTAACAGAATTAATATGTAATTCCGTTTGTAAGATTCGGTTCTCTTCAAATTTAACCTCAGGAGATAGGTGGGTGTGAGCAATATTCCTAAATTGCGAACGTTTGCCTGGGTGCGGGACCAATAGGCTAGAACCCTCATCGTTCGCTTATTTGGAAAATAAGCAAAATGACATATTTGCAAATAAAAAATAATTTGTGAATTAAAATTTTATATACGTGTTCTTAGTGATGTAAAAAAGCTTAAGCTGGAAAATAAACTTCGATGAGAAAAATTTAAAATCAACTCAAAATTTAAGGTTGGAAATTTAAATTTTAGCTGATAAGCAATGAGGCCGTAGGATTGAACATGTTTAGCGGTCTGTAGTTCGTGCTCGCACCGCTTCATGCATCGGGAGCCCCGTCTTACTTGTATTAAAAAGAAGAAATGTGCATAAATCTATGCCTAGATAGCGAGCGCACGTGGAATGTTTTGGTTCCTCTTGCGCGTGCATCGTTCGTATTCATGATATAGTTAGGAAATTGAATTTCAGTAAGAAACAAAATCTTAGATAACTTTCAATAGATTTATGTTTATGACTTCCAATAGAAATTTGTGATGACTTCTAATATAGGACATTTGAAATTTGCAACGACTTTCAAAGCTTCAATAGAATATTTGATGACTTCCGGTAGAAACATTGTTTAATCGGAGACCAAATTCCATGCGTAGCTAACAAGCTTTTCAAACAATAGAAAATTTTCATGACTAGCTCTAAGTACAATATTTTACTTCTATATTTTTAATATACTATAAATGGACTAAATTTCACATATATATATGTCATCGAGATTTTCCGTGTGACTTTGTTTCCTGGAGTACTAATTTACTCGATAAATGGGAAAATGGGTAGCAAATAACGTGACGAGCAAAACCTCCAACAAATTGCCACACAAAAATTATTCAATCCTTTGAAAACAGCAATAACAACAGCAATGAGCCAGTTGATCCAAAGGTGAGACAGGCTTGGTGCTTGAAAGCTTCAAGATCTACAATACCATTTCAGCTAGCCAGCTAGAGAAATCCAATCGATCAGAAATTCAGAAGACATATACATATAACGATCTTCCCATAAGTACATAACCTGCAGAGAGAGTACAAATGTATAATTAACCATTAGTCCATGCTTTCTTAAGAAATAAAATAATGAATAAATTATATATTCAGAAATGAAATTAAATACCTACTCCTGAAATTCTTTCGATGCATGCATACTCCCAAACAAATTAACAGCTAATCGTCAATCGGACGCATATACATGCAAGGCAGAAGTGAAGTCGATCCGTACGTATTTGTAGCAACACAGGACTGACGCCACGTACAGTACCAAATCATGGACGGCGGCGGTGGAACAGGACGACGAAGCCACCGGCCTGGTGGTGGTTTCCGGGCCGCCCGGATTGTTGGAGAGTTTTTGGGCTCGGCCTCTCTATCCAGGCTTTCTTTTTTGGTCCACAATTTGGGAGCGCCTGCTCCTGGCCGTGTGATACTGTGATATGCGAACCTAGAAGCTACTAGAAGAACTAATGTAGGAATGGTCACTCTAGTTATGAAACCTATTTTATTGTCGACGAATTAAATTATGAGTGGAAAGCTTACTACAGAAGAAAGCTTACGCCAGAAACTAGCTTACAGAAGAAGCCAGCTTATGGCGACTCCATGGTGTAAGACATGCCAGAACATCCACCTTGCCTAACTCCAATTCTCAAACAGAGATCTTCATTCCGTTCAGCCCTCATTTTATTCAGATGCTTCAATGCCTTTTCAGTCAATGAAATTGCAGGTGCAATGCTACCAGATGTTGTTGCTGCTGCTGCTGCTGCAAAATGCAATCAATGGTTTAACTCCAAAAGACATTGCCTTAAATTTACTCTACTATTTAAGTATTTCTGTACTTGACAAGAAATCACAGAATTTAGGCTGCAGCCATTTAATCTTAACAGGTTAACCTGATCAGTGTCTCCTGCTCATAAATACAGGGCAGATGGGCATGCCTGAATTAAGGGCGTTAGTGCCATAAAAAGGGTGACCAAAATGTTGAATATATTATGCAGTTTCAAATTATACAAGAGTGACCAAGTATGAGTATCTTCAAGTGTGCAACCATATGTAGGGATAAGCACTAACCTATCTACTAGATATACATAACAAATGAGTATATGTAGCTATGATCAAATTAGGTTACAAATAATTGCATCTGTATACAATCCCTGAAAAAGCAAATTGCACATATAAATGTTTTATGTAAGGATATGTAATATCTAATTCGGACGGGAATGAACTATCTCTGAGCCATAGTTAGGTCCACTACCAATTAATGGGAGCAAAATTGTCATGTACAGAACATAGTGACTGGGTGAGAAAAGCAACAGGAGCTGTGGATGTATGTCCAGAATTGGATTTAACAGAGACTTTAATGCCTAACTACCAGGCATGTCATCGATTAAGCAATCAGTAATCCTCAAAGCTACTGCATCAAGCATACTAAAAACCTAGTCCTACATGGAAAGTAAACTTCCTAAATTTCTACCCACACAGGCACAGGGATGTATGAATTCGGCCACAGTCTTATCAACATCAACGATCTATTACTATTTACTAGTACCATCCAATATTCCTCATAGTACGGTACCAATCCATCCCCATTTTTCAGGTCTCCAAAACTCAAATTAATCACAACAAATAAAAATCTCCACCACGGAAAAAAACAAGAACACCCCTACTCTCTCTCTCTCTCTTTAGGAATTCCAACTGAGGGATCAGTAGCTCTGCCTACAGTCAGTATAACCAAATACAAATTATCAATGATAAGTACATGACAAGGTTGCATGATCAAAACAAAATTAGAACATTTAACATCTTGGATACACTCATACACACATGAAGTGACTCCATGCCATTCCAACTTCCAGGTGAAAACAGCACAACTTTTGTGACAGGTAAGGTTAAACTGAAACAGTGTAAGACAGTAAGAACAACAGATGAACAATGAGCAACATACAATGGCTCGCATGCCACCAGAGTTGACGAAATCGGCGCTCGCCTTCCCCGATTGCCATATCGCGCCCTCCAAGTCCGACGGCAAGCAGCTGATACACACAACGCAAGGTAGCACACATACAGACGCATCACGATGCGACGATTGTTCACGAGTTCGGCAAGAGGTGTGGGAGTGACCCTGACCTGTCGTCCTCCTCCGCTTTCTGTTCCGCCGCCCCATCACCCGCCGCCGGCGCCGATTCCGCCTCCTCGGCGGAGGCCTCCGTGGGGGCTGCGTCGGAGGCCTCGAACTTGCCGAACTTGGCGCGCGCGGGGGGCGGCGATCGGCGGAGGGGCAGGCGCAGGCGAGGTGGCGCCGCGGGGGAGAGCGCGCGGGGCGGTGCGGTGAGGAGGCGGCGGCGGAGGAGAGGAGCAGCGCAAGCGCACGGCGGCGACGAGGTCGCCATTGCCTTCGCCGCGGGGGAGGGAAGACGTGGTCGAGAGGTGTAGTGGCGTTCGCTTGCTCGGATAACGGCTGGTGAAACGGGATTTCCGTCTGCCTGTGCCGTCCGATGGAAATCCAACGGACCAGATTGATTTGGCAATTAACCCTTGCTACCATATGCTAGTAGTTGCAAGTTGCAACTGGAGCTTGGTCCTGAAGACATATCTTGAGGACATGAAATGAATTTGTTGATCAACAACAACATGAGCAGCATCATAGACAAAATCTGGAGGTCATGGTAACTATCTTTGAATTCTATCGAGCAGTAATTTGTCCAATTGGATACAGTGATACACACAAACTGTAGTGGAAATCGTTACACTTCTGAGTTTTGAGTATGCATCTGTGGTATATCCATAGAACATTTTGCCAAGGGTGAGCTATATATATGGCATTTCCACCTATATGTTTCTAGCTTAGTTGTTGCAGGCTGTTGCTGTGCTCTCTGTTTCTTTTCCGGTGGCGAAAGATTTGCCACACCCACATGTCTTTGTTGCATTTGGGTTCTGGAAGGCGAATCCACCACCGATAAGGGCGTCACTGTAGTCCAGCTCCATTCCAAACATGAAAAGAAGGCTCTTCGGGTCGCAGACTGCAGAATGGAAAAAAGATCACTTGAGTGAAATCCAGTAAAACAAACGATAAATAAAATCAGATTACTTTGCGCATGAAGAGCCATAAATAGATTCTGAAAGTAAGCTCATGGGACCTATTATCAAAGCCGTTGAAACTAAACAAGATAGCAAATTGATATCAGTTTAGTCATGCATGGACAAGTTCACATTAGACGTTACTTGAGTGTTATAAAGAGGTTGAAAAGTAGTGCATGTCAAGCTGACTGCTGACACTTGAGATTTGTGAACTTAATTGTAACAGTCAGTTGGATAAATTTACCTATTGCAAAGCCATCATATTCTACAACTGAATCATCAGGACTGGCATTGGATCGATCTTCAAACTCCATGGTGTAAGACATGCCAGAACATCCACCTTGCCTAACTCCAATTCTCAAACAGAGATCTTCATTCCGTTCAGCCCTCATTTTATTCAGATGCTTCAAAGCCTTTTCAGTCAATGAAATTGCAGGTGCAATGCTACCAGATGTTGTTGCTGCCGCTGCTGCTGCAAAAAGCAATCAATGGTTTAACTCCGGAAGACATTATCTTAAATTTACTCCACTGTTTAACTATTTCTATACTTGACAAGAAATCACAGAATTTAGCCTGTAGACATTTAATCTTAACAGGTTACCCTGATCAGTGTTACCCGCTCATAAGTACAGGGCAGATGGGCGTGCCTGAATAAAGGGTGTTACAATTTGCCATACTTTGACCAACATGTTGAATATATCACGCTAGTTTCAAATTGTACAAGAGTAACCCAAGTACGAGTATCTTTAAATTTGTAACCATATGTAGGGATAGGCATATCAAATTAGTGTACATAACACATGATTATACGCAGCTATGATCAAATTAGTGTACAAATAATTGCTTCTATAAGATCCCCTTATAATGCAAATTGCACACAGAAATATTGTTCCCTACCAGGAAACATGATAATGTCTTATACAAGGATATGTAACATTTAACTTGGACGGGGATGAACTATTTGTAAACCATAGTTAGGTCCAGTACCAATTAATGGGAACAAAATTGTCATGTACAGAACATAGTGCCCGAGTGAGAAAAAGCAACATGAGCTGGGATGTATGTCCAGAACTGGATTAAACAAGGACTTTAATGCCTAACTACCAGGCATGTCATCGATTAAGCAATCCGTAATCCTCAAAGCCACTGCATCAAGCATACTAAAAACCTATTCCTAAATGGAAAGTACCCTTCCTAGTGTTTTGAAACGCTGGAATTTTACAGTATTTTCACAAGAAACATTTTAAGTTCCTCCAAAACTCCCGTGAAACTCCTCCAATCCGAATAGACCCGTATGAATTCGGCCACAGCCTTATCGATATCAACGATCTATTGCTATGCCACTGCTATTTGCTACTAGTACCATCCAATATTCCTCATAGTACGGACGAATCCATCCCCATTTTTCAGGTCTCCAAAACTCAAATTAAGCACAAAAAAAAAAAGAGAGAGCTAGCCCCTCTATTCTCTCTAACTACATGCGCAGAAACAAATCATCACCGTTGACCGAACTACCTGGAGGCACGGAGGCGCGGAGGGAGACGACGGCCCTGCCGCCGCGGGAGCCGCCTCTGCAGAAACGGATCGAGGAGGCGGGCGGAGAGGGGGACACGGCGAGGTGGGGGCGCGCGGCGCCGGGGAGGGCGCAGGACGTGCCGGATGCGAGCGCCATGGGTGGGGGCGGGGGTTTGGTGGGAGAGAGTTGCCGGTGGGGCGCGCAACCAAATGCCACTGTTACATCCCCTGAAAAAATCCTGCGAAATGGATGCTTTCCT
>CM020183.1:2371372-2385928 GCA_009805545.1 Oryza longistaminata
CCCCCCTCCCCCCCCCCTTCCCTTTTTTTTTTTTATTTTTTGACAACTCTACGGTTTCCACTTGTATTTGTATATGACATTACCTTGTACTTCAAAGTTCATAATCATATCTTTCAATCATGCAAGTTCATAAGGTTTGCTCCTTAGGGCAAGCGCAATGTTTGTTGCCGAGATCGGTAATACCGTGGGCCCAGGGGTCAGGCGGTATTAAGCCATCGCACCCTCCACATTGTTTCTACGCGTCGGAGGGGAATAAGGTGGGGCCGGCCAAAAAAAAATCTCCGATAGTAAAATTCCGTGACTGCCGCGTGATTCCTTCCCGCGAGTTCTCGATCCCCAATTTCTCTCTCGAGTCCGTCGCACTCTCTTGCCGCCGGCGCCATGATTCTTGTTCCCATCCCGTCGTGGCCGCTGGTGCCACGATTCCCCTCCATCCCTACCACCCCGCTAGCCTTTGTTCCATATCCGTCGCGGGGAAGCTCATCCTCATCGCTTAAGGTTTCGGTGCCGTGGTTTTGTGAGCAAAGCCTCAGATCCAGCGAGTATTAGCCCATGATTTCGGCTATGGCGGCCATGGAGAGACGGAGTTCTTCCTCAGCAAGGTTCACCTCCTCGTCCACACCCCATCACCCGCCAGGTGAGGCCCGTTTTGTTTGTTCCCGATAGCATGAACACGAACATCGATCTACTTCGGAGATAAGTGCTGGGTAAATGCTAATAATTAGGTTTTGGTGAGTTTCTTCTCCCGTGAAGTAGTCCTTGACCATCGATCTTTGGTCCATAGTGGTGCTTGTTTGATTACACATAATTGCAAAAACTTGTTCTGTGTACTGGTGTGCTATGAACTATACACAAGGGTTAGCTCCACAGAGGAGATGTACAAAGGTGGTACTTTAGTTTAGCAAGCAGTTGAACCGATTTGTCAGTTCTCTTTTAGGTCAGTGAAAATACTAGGTTAATTGATAACCCAAGGTTAATTTATTTTAAGGTTATCGTAGTACAATCTTAAATCTGGAATGGTGTGTTTGCAGTTTTTAAAGCTTATCACATCCAGAGACTACTAGTAACTAGTTAGCTTCTGTTGTATATGTAGTTATTTGTTCTATTATATTTATGAGAATAAGACAATGTATTGAAATTAGCTAATGCCAAAGTAATAAATCTTAGTTACAAATACAAGTACATTCAGCAAAGAAGTAGATCTAGAATTGAATTTTCGCAGAGAAATTAAACTAATAAAGTACAAGCTGACATTAAACTAAAACACTCTAATCTTGTTATTACTGACCACCATATTTCTGCCATACGTGCTCTATCAAATCTTCCTTGAGACGTCGATGTGTTGCTCGATCACGAATAGCCCTGTTTTTCTCTAATACCTCTGCAAATCCATAGATTGGTCCATGGTCAAGTCCTGTCATTTGAGTAGGAAACTGTCCTTGTTCATATGTGTTGTCGTCCGGTATGTCAAATAAATCTCTCTCGTCATCAACTATCATGTTGTGCAAAATAATACAAGCATACATTATATCTGCTAGCTCTTCCCTTTCCCAAAGACGTGCCGGGTGACGTATGATGGCCCAACGTTTCTGCAAAACCCCAAAGGCTCGTTCGACATCTTTCCTCGCTGATTCTTGACGTTGTGCATACAATTTATGCTTATCACTTTGTGGTCTAATGATTGATTTGGCAAATGCTGCCCACTCAGGATAGATACCATCAGCTAGATAGTATCCCATGTTATACTCATTCCCATTGACATTAAATTGCACAGGATGAGCTCTTCCTTGTAGCACATCAGTGAATAATGGGGACTGGTCCAACACATTAATGTCATTATTTGAACCAGCAGCACCAAAGAAAGCATGCCAAATCCATAGGTCTTTGCTAGCAACTGCTTCAAGCATTATAGTGGGTACTCCATAATCACCACGGGTGAATTGCCCTTTCCATGCAACGGGGCAATTTTGCCATTCCCAATGCATGCAATCAACAGTACCCAACATGCCAGGAAATCCATGTGCTTCTCCAAATTGAAGTAAACGTTGAATATCTTCTTCGTTAGGCCTACGCAAATATTTAGCACCAAATATATGCCTCACACCTTGAACAAAATTAATCATGCACTCCATTGCTGTGCTTTCGGCAACCCCAAAAGACTCATCCATAAGATCAGCTGGGGTACCATATGCCAACATTCGCATGGCAGCGGTGCATTTCTGCAAGGGGGACAACCCCACCTTACCAAATGCATCTCGCCTGAGACAAAAATATGGAGACCAAACTCCAAGAGCTGCGACTATTTGCAAAAATAGCTGCTTCCTCATACGAAATCTCCTACGAAACTGATCATCGGTGTATAAAGGATTCTCTGAAAAATATTTAGCAAACAATCTATTGTGATCATCTTCATGATCTCTATTGATGTACCTCCGGTTGCAGCCCCCACTCTGATTAGAAGTGCCATCTAGGCTTGCCAGCAATGTTGCTTCAAGCTGAGCTTCAAGCTGAACCTCAGTAGGGTCAATAATTTCTTCCCACATCATGTCCTCAAGCTTCTCACTGTTGATAGACTCATCAGAATGACTAGAGTGATCTTGTGACTCAGTAGACATCTTCTCTTTGGAGCTGGGTTGTTTTTTGGGGAAGAAGTTTGTAGGAAGTGAGTGTTGTTGTCTTCCTGAAGTATTGCATCTCCTATTTATAGATTTTACATGCCAGTAGCTAAGTTTGCAACAGCTAGTTTTCAACTGCCATGTATTGCTTTTTGTCTGTTCTCCAACAGCTAGTTTTCAACTATCATGTCTTGCTTTTTGTCTGTTGTCCAACAGCTAGTTTTGTTTGTTCTCCAACAGCTAGCTTTCAACTACCATGTCTTGCTTCTTCTTCTTTTCTAACAGCTAGTTTTCAACTGCCATTAAATTGCTTTTTGTCTGCATTGTAACAGCTAGTTTCCAGCAACTGGTTTTTTATGGTAACAGTTGTGCTACATTTGTATTGGACTGCAAATTCAGTGTAAATTCACTACATGTGTGGTACAGGTTGAATCGATAAATCATTTTGTACAGTTAAACGTTCTTGAGCTAAGCGTTCTTATACCCATTAGCAAATTCGAGTAAAGTTAAATTCAGTGAATAATGGAGATACAATGAAAGAACACAACCAAAGGGGGTACATTAAAAGAGTAAACCAAACAGAGATACAATACAGGACTAGCTTACACCAAGAAACTTAGCACAAGTCTAAATATTAATGCTAGTTAACCAAACACCATTGATTAGCACACTAACTACTATAAGGGTACAACCAACTATGTTGGTCATTTTAACCATCAGCAAGTTCTTTGGCTAAATGTTCTAGGACAGCTTCATGCCTCTTCAGTTTTGCTTCACTAAAATTCGAAGTGTCTTTGCAAAGATGTATCTTGTAGACTGTGTCATTGTCCAAAACGTCAATTAAAATGAAACCGTCGGAGGGAGTATGCAAGTTTGTGAGCTAAAAAATGTGCGCGACTTGATGAACTGGAGTAAGTGCGTTAAATAGGAATCACCTGGACTGATGGGATGTCTTTAATTATATATAGCTTAGAGGCACGGTGATTCAAGTGCGTGACTAAGGCCATTTCCAACCCAATAACTAGAATGATGTCCATAGTATTAAATAAGCTGTCACCTATAATGAAAAATGATGCGGCAAGTGAATAAATGAGAAAAGAGAAAGAAAACCATATCTTGCATGAGACATAGTTTCTACACAACATCCAAGACATCATGTGAGATAAGTAGCATTAAATTTAAGTATGAAATAGTGGTGTTTACATTGAAAGAGTAGTGTCTAGTACTAGTTTCTTGATGATGTGGAGTTTATAGAAACTATGTCTAGTGTCATGGGTTGGGAATGGCCTTAAGTGCTAACTGCTAAGTGACTTAACAATATAAATCGAGAATCTTCCTTAAATAATTAACAACTTGACTAAAGATTGTACAGCTGAAGCACTGCGATATTTCTTTTAACAAATCGACGTGCGCCAATTTCATTAAATAAAAGAGTAAACTTTTACAAAGTGAAAGGAAATAAAACGAGCTCAGGATCTTCGGTCCGAGCTAACTAAAATAAAGCCAATTATTAAGACTTTTCGCTCCTGCTAATAAAGCCCAACTTTTGGCATCTTCCTTAATCTCGGCTAGAAGAGAGATAGCTGAAAGCAAGCACTAAGATTTACAAAAGTATGGTTTGCAAAATATTAAATCTAACAATACGATTTTCAACTTAGAAATAAACAATATAATATAGAATTATTAGTAAAATTTACTACATGCATTCTACAAGACTCCATTTTTTAACATATCTCATGTATGCTAAGGCTATTCCCAACCAAAGACATTAGACATAGTTTCTATAAACTCTACATCATTAATAAACTAGTACTAGACACTACTCTTTCAATGCAAACATCACTATCCATACTTAAATTTAATGCTACTTATCTCACATGATGTATTAGATATTGTGTAGAAACTATGTCTCATGTAAGACATGGTTTTCTTCTCTTTTCTCATTTATTCACTTGCCACATCATTTTTCATTCTAGGTGACAGCCTATTTAATGCTATGGACACCATCCTAATCATTGAGTTGGGAATGGCCTAATACGAAACAAAAGTTTTTCACTATCTCAAACTACGTATGAGGATGCGTTTAATGTCCTTCGTTTGCATTCTCAAACTCCAATGCATTTGTCATCCGTTTTCTCAAAATTTTAATACATTGACTGTTTCCAAGATAAAATCTGAGTGGACCAAATAAAAATGCTAAAATAAAATATCTTCAAACAGAGGGAGTAACTTGAAAGATCAACAATTCAACAGTAATAACCATCCCCAAAAAATATCTCCTGCTCAATGACAAGGTGGCATGCATGATGCCACCACGTACGAGAGTCGACGTGGAAGCGGTAAACTTCGTTTAACAGATTGTGATGGTTAAATAAGCAGCGTGTGCGTGATAGACATCGTGCATATGCAAATGGGCCGAAGGGAGCAAGCCCAGGTAGAACAGCCCACTGTCAGTGACATCACCTGTGACGAGGTTAGCAGAGCCCAACATCGCCAACTTAGGCAAATTGCATCATGGCCTAGAAAGCCCAACTCCAACTCACTGCCTTTTTCTCCAGCCCAACAACGTGTGGTGATTTCTCTCTCTTTTTTTTCCTTTTCTGCGAGGAAAGTAGGGTAGAAAATAATCGCTATCACACGGACGATGCACCAAATCCACGCCTTTCACGGACTGATGGAGTCTTATCTGTCGGTGCACGTGAAAAAGAACGCGCGTCGTGTCAGCGTTCGCTAAGACGCGCGTAACAAAGGCGGTGGGTCGGTGCCGACCATGCATGCCGACAGGTTCGTCAGTCGAGAGCTTAGTGTGTTATCCTAATCGTTAGGATAAATGTTCCTTATTATAAATTTCTTTTATTATTTATAAAATAATAAGACTATTCATACCACACTCTATCACACATTATGTGTGGATCAAAATATAATTGTATAATTAAGATCAATATACATGTGTATTGATTAATTATCGTTTCTTATAAACCATACTATGAGGACATCAAATCAATTATATAGATACATCATACATGTAAGGAAACATATTGTTAAATGGGACCCAATATGAGACAATATAAAGATCATAATACGCCATTAGTTCGCCTATGATGGTGTCGTCGATAAACATATGTATTATAGTAAGACATGTACCTAGTGCTGTGTGGTTGAGCGTTGTGTTATCTTGATATGTATGCCTTTATAGCAACACGGGGATTTTATATGAATTCGGACCCTACTATTGGAGTAATTATCTTAGGAGTCGATTATCTTACTCATGTTGGTATCGATATACGGAATAAGGTATGGCTATGGATTAAGGGTGTAAATCTAGATATCGACAAGTCTCATTGAGAGTTTCAACAAGGTGGCTTGGTGGGGGTATTCGGAGTGGTCATCACGTCAGAATCTTCTTGGCTTGTGGATTGGCTTGGCTTGGTTTAATTGTTCGGTCGAGAATTCAATGGTTGATTGTTCGATGCCTGAACGGGTGGGGCTAATGGGCGATCGATCGCTCGATCCCCACCCCCTAACACACTTCTCTCCTCCATCCCCCAACCGTCGGCGTCCGCGGCCTCTTCCCCGACTCCTCCAACGCCACCCGACCGCCGGCATCCGCGGCCTCCACCATCTCCTTCACCCACGGGAGCCGCCGCCATTTCTGACCTTTGCTTGTTTTTTGTTATCTTGCAAATGTTCATTGCCAAATTTTAGATTAGGCCATATTCTTTGTTGTTTGTGTGGATGTCTAGTTTGTTAAGATGCAGATCAGTAACTGTGTGATGTATATTTTTACTCAAGTTGTGTGATGTATATTGTTTCACTGATGTTGTCTTGCATCTTGGGATGAATCTTGCATCTTTTGCTTCATGTCGAGAGCTGGTGGCTGGGGGTTTAGGGCTTTTGAATTTTTTTTTTTGGTGATTTTTCACACCTGTGACGGGTGATAAATTAAACCTGTCAGAGGTACATGTCACCTTTGACGGGCTGGAAAGAGTCACCCGTTACAGGTAATTCTCACCTGTGACGGGCTATTTCTATGCGGCCGTCAGAGGTGTTAATCACCATTGACGGGCTTTCACCCGTCAGAGGTGAGGTGCTGTCATCAGTGACCACTAATCTCTGACGAGGGCCAAACCTGTCAGAGGTGATGATATAGGCCCGTCAATGGTGAGAGTATCCAGCGTAGTGGTTATTGATTCGTGAATCAAACATGTGTTTTCAAGTTATGACCGGATGTATACAGACCCACGAGATCTTACAATTAATAGAATGAAATTAATATATTTGGATAAAATCCAAATGTTGTTTGATTCATTTGCAAATAAAATCCTAATAGGTTTTAACTTATGTTATAAAGTTCTATTAGTGATGAGTCACTAAAGCATGACCGTCTCTAGAAATTTGGGGCTATGAGGTGAAATACAAATTGGGGTTCTAAAATTTGAAATATTAGGATGAAAATTTGCAAGGTGGCATGGGGCATGCCATGAATTGGTGATGGCGTGTGAGATGCCTTTTCTCTTCAACCATCGAAAATCAGAAGACAGGAGGAGTAGATGATGAGATAAACATATCATTTAGGTTTAGGCCTTAAAGAACTACTCCCTCCGTCCCATATAGCAACCTAGTACCGGACAAGTACAACGAATCCGAACATGCTTCCTGTCTAAATTCGTTGTACTATGAAGTATCACATCCGGTCTTAGGTTGCTATATTATGGGACAGAGGGAGTAGGAGCTTAGGAACTAAAAAAAAAGTAGTCAGGACAAACAGCCTCACGCTAACCGCGGCAGCCAAGGAACACCCAAACACGTACTCCCTCTGTCCCAAAAAAAGACAAACCCTGGTTTCCGTACCCAATGTTTGACCGTTCGTCTTATTTGAAAAAATTATGAAAAAAATTAAAAAGACAAGTCACGCACAAAGTATTAATCATGTTTTATCATCTAACAACAATAAAAATACGAATTATAAAAAAAAATTTATATAAGACGGACAGTTAAAGTTGGACACGCAAACCCAGGGTTTACCTTTTTTTGGGGACAACGTAGGGACGCAGGCATGCAACTACCGAACCATGCAGACACATGGGCTAGGCATCACTGTATCGGATGGATACGATTCATGAAGGTAGAGCCTCAGCACTCGCCAAGCTAGGTCGGTGGGTTTTGCTCTCTTCGAGTTGGGGGCCCCAAATTTTTTTACGGCTCTATGCCATCACTCACTTGGCTCACCCTTTTCGATGGCTCTATGCTAAAGGATATACACAAGACAACCCCTCGAGCAATACTCTAGCTAGGGATGAAAACGGATCGGAAACTAACTTTATTATATTTGTTTTCATATTTTTTTTCAGAATTGAAATTGGAATTGAAAACCTGGATATGGAAATGAAACCGAATATTATCGAATACAGTAGAGAGTGAATATGAAACGGAACAAATATTTGCCGGGATATAGAAACCCCTCAAATTGAGCTTCCTTAATCACGTAAGAGATATCACTTGTTATTTCAGGTCAACATATTTAAAATTTATATCGTCAATTTTGTAAGCGGTCCTACAATTGTATGTGAAAATTGATTTTCATGGTCGCTTAACTAAGAGATCCATGTGTAAATATGATTATCCATTTTCTAGTCCTAAGACCTATTACTTCATGTATAGCTTACTTACCATATCACTTATCGAGTAATTGTTGTATAAATTGAAGATGCTATTTATTTTACTACATATCTTCGAAACTTGTAATGTTTGTTTTATACTTTAAATATTTTCAAATACAAATGTTGTAAGATCCCATTGAGCTCTACAACTTTTATACAGAATACGTCTCCATCGTATGTCGTTTGAATTGTACATCTGAGATTTTATAAAAACAGATATGGTATTTTATAATGAATATTTAGACCTTAAATGATCTCAAATAATAAAATAGTTAGCAAGAATGTTGTAGATCTCATCGAGCTGTACAAATTTGATATAAGATTTGTCTTCATCTGACTCCGTATGAAAAAAGTTATGTATATATACGTGTTTTTTTCTGAAATTTCATCCCTGTCTATGGATATCGAAAAAAATTCTGAATAGTTTTCGGTCGTTTTCTCCGATGGATAGTGCCCTTACTGTATTCATTTCTGTTTCCGAGAAAAAAAATGGAATTCATTTCCAAATCCGAAAAATATCCAGAGCTAACCAACCAAACCTATTCGATTTGGGAAACAACATCCGGACGGACGAAAAGTATCCATATCAGTTTCATCTAGGGGTGAAAACGGATCGGATAATATCCTATCCGCTCCGAATCCTCCGAAACGAGGATATGGTATGGGCTTTTAGAAATCTGATGGACACGAATGCGGATGCGGATTAGGATATGGTATCTCTAAAATCCGACGGATGCGGATTATCCGACATTTCTATCGGATTATCTTATAGGACGTTTTGCCCAATAATCCAAAATTATCAACATATGCAACAATTCTATCTATTGCATACAACAATATCAGTTTCATGACTCTAGCTAAGCCTTTCCCTACAAGCTAAATGATAAACGTGTACTCGATGTTTCACCCATAGACATATATAAGGATACCGATAGACCTGCTATGATGTTATGGTACATCGGCGCAAGGACCCAATAAGATGACCGGTTTGTTGAGATCTACTATTTTCTCTATATTACAGTGCACTTCACCATATTAGAATAATGAGATTTGCTCCGATCCAATAAAAAGTACCTCGAATCATTGCTCATTTGCTCTTAGTACCGAATTGTAACAGAACCATGACCCTTTACTCATATCGATCTTCAAATTGTGTGGAATAAGTGTAGCAACTTATAGATATCAACCTATTATTATTAATTTCACCTGTTTCGAATTACTTTGTAATGTAGTGTATGAAATTTTAACAAGTACTTCCTCATTTTTATATTATAAGATTTTCACATTGTTCAAATTCATATATATGTTAATGAATTTAGACATGTGTATGAATTTGGATAATGCTAAAAAATCTTATGATATAAAACGGAGGGAGTATTCGAGAACCGAATATTTTCTAAGGAAGTGAGAACCTACCTGTAAGTACACGACAATCACACCTTGATTCACGCAAAAAACCTGGCATATATTAAGAAAGTATAATCACGAAGTCTCTGGTAGACCACCGAACTTCTTTATTCTGTAACTTAAAGAAGGGACAAAAGGACCGAAAAACTGACCAGAGATTGGACCATGAATGGTGACGTACAACGTGACGCATGCACGCTCCTCGATCGGATGAACAACAATTATGGATCACTAATTGAGGAAGAACGCCCAGAAGCCGCCGACGGCCGTCGCGACCGACATGACCCACACCAACGCGGCGACGAACGGCGGCATAAGGGGAGCTACCCTGGACGCGAACATCGCGGTGAGCAGCGTGGACAGCGCCCACACCGCCCCCTTGATCTTCCCCCTGGCTGCCGCCCCCTCCGCCCGCTCGTACTGGGCGAGCGCGACGAAGAGCAGCGCGAGCGCGGCGTCGGCGCCGAGCACGAACGCGACGGAGCCCGCGCGGCCGCGCGAGTTGTAGATGGCGAGCGCTGAGTTCCCGAGTAGGACAACGAGCCCAATCTTCGTTAATGTCGAGTGCCTGTCCATGGCCGGCCGGCACCGGGAATGACGAGGAGATCAGAAAGCAAGTTTCGTTTGCTGGCTGCTATAATACTATAAAGAGCTTGCATCGGTCTACCTGGAAGACAGCAGAAGGCCGAAGGCGGAGGCAAATGGGACTCGGTCGTATATATTTATAGTAGGTCTGAGTGGAGAGAAGCAGTAGAAAAATCGCCTCTTCTTTCTTTTGATCGCCTCTTCTTACGAAACAAGATTTCGGCAATACTAAAGGGGTGGCTATCAAGCTAGAAAAGTGTATGGGTTTGGAGACAAAGGATTTATACAGGTTCAGGCCTTCTTATTCAAGAAGTAATACCCTACTCCTGTCCGGGGATGAATCCGCCGAGTGTATTATTGGATGTATAATCTCCAAGAAAGTTGATATCCCAGGAAGGACTCGGACCCCTCCTTATATAGGGGAAGGAGTCCGTATTACAAGGTATAACTCATATCCTTATCAGAATATGAGAGTACAGATAAAATACAATCGTAACCGACTAAGTCTCAGGGTATTTCCTTGACGTACAAGTTAAGAAATAAACCCGAGATAGAAATAAAGATATTCTATCTATATTCGGTATCCTATATCCAGTCTAAATATAATTGCCGTGTAGATATGGGGTATCCATAATCTCCACATCTTCTTTCAGATATTTTATTATGCCATAGTCAAATGCAACTCGATCTAGTTCTACGTTGTTCAAATAATGCAACAGCTTTTCATATAGGTTTATCTCGTGATGGAAAAAGATTGAGCTGCCACACTAGGCCTCGCTGGAAGGGAGAAATACTCTTTATCAAATTGTACTCTCATCTCTCGCCTCCAATATTTAGATTTGTGTAGAAGTTGATTTTCTACTACTGTATTTCTTTACTGAGAGAGTATACGCTGCCCGAACCAGCTAGGATCGGAGAGATGGTCCTAGAATTACCGCGTGGAAGATTGGTGAAGGAAAGTCCTGTCGTGAACTCGTGATCTGCTGCCGGCTGGATGGGGCTTGACACACAGGCGACAACTGGAGGCATATGTGTGAATCTGGGTGCTGCCGGCCCCAGCATTTTCTGATGGCGGCCGACTGGGCGGCGCCGCCGTGGGCATGAACGGCCTGTTCACTTTAATGCCATTTTCAACATTACCAAATTTAAAAAAGTGGTTATATTTAGTTTGCTGTTAAATTTTGGTAACTATATAAGAAATCATGCCAAAATTTTGATAAATTTTGACAACTATACCAAAATTTCGGTAATGCTAAAATTTAGTAAGGTTTTTTTTATCAAAGTGAACAGGCCCAAAAATCAAGAACCGAACCCGAACCTGTAAAGACCGAAATCTTGGTTGTCGGTCAGCTGATCGGGTGTTACCTCTAACGGAATTGCTACTTCTAAATGACCGAAATTAGTTCGGTGGCTTCGGTCATGATCGTTGTTGACAGACCGAAGAAACCGAAGTGACCGATCAGCCCAAACTGTCCCCTCGTTCATGTTCTAGGCCCATTAAACATTACTCCCTCCGTCTAAAAAAAAAGGCAAACCCTAGGTTTGCGTGTCCAACTTTGACTGTCCGTCTTATATGAAATTTTTTTATAATTCGTATTTTTATTATTGTTAGATGATAAAACATGATTAATATTTTATGCGTGACTTGTCTTTTTAATTTTTTTCATACTCAACTTGGACGACGTCGCTGCACTCCAAGCTCAATTTGCTGAAACAACAATTGATTTGATGGTCAAAGCTAAACTGTCAGGATCAATTCCCACTAGCAAGATGCAATGAAGGGATAAACAACAATGTCTGAAAGGAATCATGCAGGTACAGTTAGCTGCTCCAAGTGGAAGCATGATTGTTAATTCGGTGAACGGTTATGAATTAATCATCCGGCCATCATTTTTTCTACAATCTGCAGTCATACGTTTGGAAAACGTTAGCCTTCAAAATATTCTGAAATAGATGCAAAAACAAGCAACTGATTAATGTCAAACGCCCTCTCCCTCGCCGAGCCCCTCTTCCGCGGCTACCACCCGCTCCCAAGGCGAAGGTGCTTCTCCCCGACCCCATCTTCTTCATCTTCCCACAACCTGCCCACACACGGGGTGGTGCTGCTGCACGCGCCGCTGCACGCGCCGCTACAGCAGTGGTTCCCGGTCGGGGACGACACCATGGACCTGGTGTGGGCGGGCCACGCCGTGAACCGGTGGATGATCCCGGAGGCGGCGCTGGAGTTCCTCTGGTACGACGTCGACAGGGTGTTGCGCCCCCGCGGCCTGCTCTGGGTCGACCACTTCTGGAGCCAGTAGAGCCGCCGCCCCGCCGCCTACGACAATGACCCTGGAGATAGAGGGAGCGGAGGTCGGGGGAGGGAGAAGAGGTCGCCGGGGACGTCGCCGAAGAGGCGGTTGGATCGGAGGGAGAGCACCCGGAGGCTGGTTGCGGCGGAGGGCGTGCGCCGCTCCCTCCTCTCCTGTCGGCGCCGCCGCACGCCACTCCCTCTCCGTCGCGGGGAGAGAGAATGAGGGATGAAGAGATGGGGAGAGACCGAGGGAGGAGGAAGAAGAGGAGGTGTGAGAATAATTATGTGGGGCCCACGAGGGTCCCACCATTTTTATTAATTTGGGCGTGAAACTGACATGTGGGCCCCACGAGATTTATTATTTTTCTTATATTAAATTGCCACGTAAGCGTCACGTCAGATGAAGACCGAGTCAAATTAGCCACGTGTGCGCCACGTCAGCCAAAACCACTATCCAAACCGCCGAGGGACCTCATGTGCACTTTTGACAGTTGAGGGACGTGTTGTATCTGGTTTTTCGGTTGGGGGACTTCCGTACATTGGCCTGATTCCTCGGCGGAATAAGTTAATTTGAGATCCCTTAACTTTGCACCAAGTCCAATTCTTGTCCTTCAACCCAAAATCAGGTAAGATGCAATCAGTCCGTGAACTATTAAAATCGATACAAACGAGATCCTTCGAGAGTTTGAAAGGTGGTTTTGACTGAGGTGGCTCCTACTTAACTGGTTTGATTAGGTCTTTGCATGTGACATTGACGTGACGTTTATGTGACAATTATATCCTAAAAATAATAAAGAATCGTTGGCCCACATGTCAGCTAAAAAAACTAAAAATAGTGGAGTTCATGTGGGCCCCATATGTCATTCCCTCTTCCCTCTCCCTCTTCTTCCTCATCGCACCGTCTTCGGGTGCTTCACCCCAGCTTGCCGAACATAGGCAACGCCTGGGACACCATCTCCGACGGCCCACTGAACGCACATGGTTGCGCCGCCGTGGCTATGTCGGTCAGCTCGGGTAAGACCGAAGACCGACCCGTATTGTCGGTTACCTGAACTGTCGGTTCATGATTTTTTGTTACAAAGATCGGTTCCATGTTTTCAAAGACCGATGTTTTTAGAGACCGAACTATCCGGACCGAATGCCCACTAGTTTGGTGGCACCCATTTCTGATCTTATCGTATCTGTGCACAGCCCAAGAGCAGCTGGTGGACAGAGTCGCGAGGAGACATGCGGCCACTCCAAATTCCAGTCACGAGAATAATCTAGTAGCCGCGATCTACTTCCATAGATCGGCCTGATTCCTCGGCGTAATAAGTTCATTCAAGGTCCCTTAACTTTACATCGAATCCGACTTTTTATCCTTTAACCTAAAATCAGATACAAGCGGTCCCTAAACTATCAAAACCAATACAAATGAGATCTTTCGATGGTTTGGAAGGTGGTTTTGATTGACGTGACGCCTACGTAGCTAGTTTGACTAGTTCTTTTTCCCACGTGACGTGACGCTTACGTAGCAATTATACCCTGAAAAAAATAGAAACTGTGGGCCTACATGTTAGCCAAATAAAAAAAATTAAAACGGTGGGGCCCACATATGTCAGCCACACACAGTAAAAATTAAAAATGGTGGGGGTTCACGTGGGCCCCACATGTCATTCCCTCTCCGCCCTCCCTCTTCCTCCTCGTTGCACCATCTTCGGGTGCTTCACCCCAGCCTGCCGAATAGAGGCGGCGCCTGGGATACCATCCCCGACGGCCCACGAACGCACGTGGCTGCGCCGCCGCGGCCACGCGAGGCCCATTGAGCGGCGGCGAGGTGTGCGCGGAGGAAGCAACTGGGGCACACGCGAACGGTGGGCCGGTGGCAGGTGGGCTATCGGGGAAGGAGGGTCGTGCGGCTGGCGACGGCATCGCCATCCCCGATAGCATCGCGGTGCACCCGGCGGCGCCATGGGGCCGCGGGAGATTTAGAGGTTGAAGAACGTCCCGGGGAGGG
>CM020183.1:2385953-2405027 GCA_009805545.1 Oryza longistaminata
CTGTTCGTCTGGGCCTCGCCTGTGGCTACCTCGCTCGAGGATTCCTTCGCCTTCTTCGTCTACACCTGAAGCTTGACCGCGGATTTCGCGGTTCTCCGGTCAGACGTCATCTCTGTTGTATCTATGAACGTCATAGCCACTAGTAGCGGACTATTATCTATCCGTCAAAAAAAAGAGTTTTGTTTTATATTCATGTAAAAAAAGTAAACTCTTTTTGAAACGGGACGGGTATGTGTTCTTTTTGCCGGTTAATTGTACTCTGTAATACTACTCTGATGTATTAACATAAGCGTTTGTAGTTTGTACATAAAGCCTTATCTTTCGCTTATATGTATGTTTATCAGTTAAATTTGAATTTTTATCTTAAATTAGAGTCGATTTTAGGGGTTTATTGAAGTTTATTTTCAGCTTTTACTTTTAGATCGCTAACAACATATATGTAAAAGTTTATTTATAAATTATTTTTTGTAAATATGCAGTAACGATGGGCGATAGTTGTGTGATCATCGCTAGCTGTTATACTCTCTAACTAGCCGCTTCTAAAAGATGATGTCAAGTGACTATATTTATCTATCATTTTGTTTCCAACACATATTAGCATCCAACACGGAATGTCGTATTGGCGTTAAACTTAGCAATATCCTAATTAAAAAATTAAAACTATATCCACCTATATTTTGTATTATAAGGGTGTGTTTGGTTGGGCTGCTGCTTTTGAAAAAGCAGCTGTGGGCTGTGACTTTTAAAAGTAGCTGTGAGAAAGCCAAAAGCTCGTTTGGTTACACACAGGTGGCTTTTGGAAAAGCTTCTCCCCGACGATGGACCCCACATGTCATACACAGGTATCTTCTCCATCTACACAGACACAGGAAAGGCAGGGCGGACGAGCGAGGCGGGCATGCGCGGCGGCGCGCAGGACATGGTGGCGGCGGCTCTGCTTTGGCGCGGGCAAGGGAGGCCGTCGCCCCGCGGCATCCGCCTCCTCCGGCTCCGGTCTGGTTCGTCCTGCGCGTCACCGAAGAAGTTTGGCCGTCGATGTAGTCGTTGGCGTGCGCCGTCCTCGTCGTTCGTCGCCGTCTCCCCACGAGCGGTTGCGGCGGGAGCCGCCGCGGCAGCGTATGCGGCTGCGGCGTGCGCGGCAGACGCGGGTGTGGTGGCGAGGAGGAGCGGCGGTGGATGCGTGGCGGCGGCCGGCAGACGCGGCAGCGGGGCGAGGAGGAGCAGCGGCCGACGACGAAGTGAGGAGGGAGGGAGGAGCGACGCTTGGTAGAAAAAAAAAACGCGAACCATTTTTTGTGTAATGGTAGAGGTGTGGTAATTTTTTCCCCCAAGAAGCAGTGAAAGCAGGGGGTAGAGGTGCTTTTGATTTGTACTACACTAAAAGCTGGCTTTGGGGCAAAACAGCTATAGCTTTTGGCCTTTTGGTTGGCTTTTGGCTTTCTGTAAAAGCAAAAGCAAGTTGAAAAAGCCCAACCAAACACACCCTAAGTCGTTTTGCCGGTGACGGTTTTCTCCTCTACACGACTACACATGAATATCCTTGAATTGGTGGTGATGCGTTTGTAGTTGTAGCCTGGCGTTGCGTCGCGTGATCAGTAATTTTTCGGTTTGTGTAACTTGCCATCACTCTGGCCTTGTTGCTTCCGGTAGGTCGCGGCACGCTTGCAACCACCACCCCCGTTCGCCGCAAAACCCTGGACCGTCGCTTCCTCCCGGCGAGTTCTTCCAACCTCTCAAATCTCGCCGCGCGTCCTTGGAGGGCCCGCCGGGTGCACCGGGGATTCGTATCGGGATGGCGATGCCTGTCGCGCCAGCCGCACGACCCTCCTTCGCCCGATGCCGCACCTGCCAACCCGTGCCCCACCTTCGCGTGGTGCCCCAGTTGCTTCCTCCTGTCGCTACACCTCTGCGCGACTCTTTGTGCTCAATGGGTTGCCTCGCAGCTGGCGCGTTCTGGCTGCGTCAGCCACGTGCGTTTCGTTGGGCCGGTCGGGATGGTTATCCCAGCGCCGCCTCTATTCGGTCAGGCTGGGGTGTGAAGCACCCGAATGATGGTGTCAGACGGGGAGGAAGGGGATGGGGGAAAAGGATGATTGACATGTGGGGGCCCACTGACCACCATTTTTAATTTTACATGTGTTGTGGCTCGACATCATGATGGGCTCCCCACCGTGTTTAATTTTTTTATTTGGCTAGACCGATGTAGCCACGTTCTATTTTTTTGCACGGGTATATATTATTGCTACGTTAAGCAGTCACGTCATGGGAAAAAGGAACGTCAAACTAGCTACGTAGGCGTCATCGTTTCAATCAAAACCACTTCCAAACCATCGAAAATCTCATTTGTATGTTTTTGATAGTTCAATGGACTGTTTGTATCTGATGTTAGGGTTAAAGTGATAAAAGTCGGATTCAATAAAGTTAGAGGGACCTTGAATGAACTTATTACGCATCGAGATATCATGCTCCGGATCTATGGAAGTTAGATCGCGGCTGACTAGATTTATTCTCGTGGACTGTAATTCGAGTGGCGCGCATGTCTCCTCGCGACTCTGTCACTCAGCTGCTCTTTGGGCTGTGCCAGAATACGAGAAGATGCAGGAAATGGGGTGCCGACCGAAATCTAGTGGGCATTCGGTCCGGATAGTTCGGTCTTCTAAAAAACATCGGCTCTTTGAAAACATGGAACCGATCTTTGTAACAAAAAATCGATTGAACCGACAGTTCAGGTAACCGACAAATACGGGTCGGTCTTCGTTCCTTACCCGACTGACACTGACATATGTCCACGGCGGCCGCAACCATGTGCGTTCAGTGTGGTCCGTCGGAGATGTGTCCCAGGCGTTTGGCCTATGTCGGCATAGCTGGGCGTGAAAGCACCCGAAACGGTGCGATGAGAGAGAAGAGGGAGAGGAAGAGGGAATGACAATATGGGGCCCACATGATACGTCCACTTTTTTAGTTTTTTTAGCTGACATGTGGGCCTAACGATTCTTTATATTTTAGGATATAATTGGTCACATTAAACGTCACGTCAATGTCACATGCAAAGACCTAATAACCAGTTAAGTAGGAGCCACCCTCAGTCAAAACCTACCTTCAAACTGCCTCGGCAAGGTCTCGTGTTGTACTCGTTTTCAAAATAGTTCCACGGGGACTTGATTGGTATTCTTACCTGTGATTTTGGGTTGAAGGACATAGAATTTACTTGCGTGCAAAGTTAAGGGACTCAAATTAACTTATTTGCCGCCGAGGAGGATGCAGGCCAATGTACGGGAAAGTCCCCCAACCAAAAACAGATACAAACGTCCCTCAACTGTCAAAAGTGTCACATGATGTCTCCTCGTGCGGTTTGGATAGTGGTTTGGGCTGACGTGGCGCACACGTGGCTAATTTGATCAAGTCGTTCATCTACGTGACACTTATGTGCCATTTAATATAAGAAAAAATTAATAGATCTCGTGGGGCCCATCATGTCAGGTTTCACGGCCCAAATTAATAAAAATGGGTGGGACGCTCGGTGGGCCCCTAACATATTTATTCCACTCCGTCTCTTTCTTCCTCCTCCCTCGGCTTCTGGGTTGTTCCTTCCCCTACTCTCTTTTTCCATCCCCTCATTCCTCCTCCCGCGACGGAGAGGGTAGTGGCGGCGGTCGCGCCGACAAGGAGAGGAGGGTAGCGGCGCACGGCCCTCGCCGCAACAGGCCCTCCGGTGCTCTCCCCTACCGATCCAACCGCCTCCTTTCGCGTACCGTCCCTGTGGCGACCTCTTTCTCCTCCCCGACCGTCCGCTCCCTCTATTCTCCAGGGTCATTGTCGTAGCGGCCGGCGCGGTCTACTGGCTCCAGGAAAGTGGTCGGACCAGAGCAGGCCGGCGGGGGGGCGCAACACCCTGTCGACGTCGTACCAGAGGAACTTCCAGCGCCGCCTCCGGGATTCATCCACCGCGTTCACGGCGTGGCCGCCACACCAGGTCATGGTGTCGTCCCGACCGGGAAACCACTGCCATGTTAGCGGCGCGGTCAGCGGCACGTTGCAACAGCACCACCCGGTGTGGGCAGGTGGCGAAAGATGAAGAAGATGGGTCGGGAGAAGCACCTTCGCCTTGAGCGGGTGGTAGCGCGCGAAGAGGGCTCGGCGGGGAGAGGGGTTTGACATTAATCAGTGCTTGTCTTTTGCATCTATTTCGAATATTTGCAGGCTATCTCCTCCCCGCCGCCACGGGCGGCGGCATGAGCGCCGCGACTTTCCACGCGAACATGGCGGTGACGAGCGTCGAGAGCGCCCAGACCGCGCGCTTGAGGCGGCCCCTCGCGGGGGACCCGGGCGGCGCGCGCTCGAAGGCGGCGAGGCAGGAGAAGAGGAGGAGCAGGGCGGCGTACGAGGCGAGGACGAAGGCGACCGCGGCGGCGTCCCCCCTGGAGCGGTAGATGGCGAGGCCGGAGTTGACGGTGAGGATGCCCAGCCCCGCCCTGCTAATCCACGCCGATCTGCCGTTTGGATCCATCGTCCACTTCAATCATGGCTAGCACTTGGCAGGGCGAGGAGTCTTGAGGACTCAGGCGAGACCTCGAGAGCAAGAGGATCTGGATTGTCTTCAGGCCGTATGGATAAGACTTATCTTCACTGCCAGGGTATGGATGAGTGGCTGATGCTTTTATACTTCGGGGGTGTTTATTAAAGTTTTGGCGTGTCATATCGGGTATTATATAAGGTGTCGTATGAGTTATTCGGACACTAACAATAAAACTAAGGCCGAGTTTAGTTCCAAACTTTTTCTTCAAACTTCCAACTTTTTAATCACATCAAAACTTTCCTACACACACAAACTTTCAACTTTTCAGTCACATCGGGTGTGTTTAGTTGACGCCAAAATTGGAAGTTTGTTTAAAATTGGAACGATGTGATGAAAAAGTTAAAAGTTTGTGTGTGTAGGAAAGTTTTGATGTGATAGAAAAGTTGAAAGTTTGAAGAAAAAGTTTGGAACTAAACTCAGCCATCGTTCCAATTTCAATCAAACTTCCAATTTTGGTGTGAACTAAACATGAGATGAATTTATTAAACCTAATTAATCCGTTATTAGCAACTGTTTACTATAGCACTACATTGTCAAATCATGGCGCAATTAGGCTTAAAAGATTCGTCTCACAAATTAGTTACAATTTGTGCAATTAGTTATTTTTTTAAGCTTATATTTACACGAACGATCAAAATTAGGCAAAAAAAAAAAAACTTATGGTTGCACTTAAAGTGGGACGGATAGAGTATTACTGAAATGGGGCTGTCTGTACAGCAGTCGTTTGAAAAAATGAATTATAGTACACCGGTAGTATAGACAATATAAAGTTTAGAGTGATAAAATTAGAAATGAAATATATAAAGGAGCGGCAAAATCACATGTCATGTGCCTGCAGTAGATGAACGGTAAAGTTTATCAAGTTTTAGATAAATATAAGAGTAAATTGCACTTTGGTTCACCTTTTATTACCTAAGTTTTAATTTGGACCACCCTTAAACATATCTTTTCAATTTGGACCGGGTAAATTTACTATTGTTGCGGTTTGGACTACCGTGAACAACTTTTCTCGTCATGTCTAACTTCCCTTTCGGCAAACATATGAACCATATATAGAAGAGATCGGCCATATACTAGAGCTGATGTGTTTAAGGTCGTTGATTGCACGAGAAAAAAAATCATTCGTGGTGGTTCAAATCGCAACAATGGCAAATTTATTCGGTCCAAAATAAAAAGATATGTTTAAAGGTGGTCAAAACTAAAACTTAGATAATAAAATGTAGCCCAAAGCGTAATTCACTCGCATAGAGTAATATCTCAAGTACCTATAAAATTAATCTCTAAGACAGTCAGTACTTGGTGCTACCATAGTATCACGTGCTCACAGAGTCACAGCACCTGTGGGCGCCAGTCATTTTCTTTTCTCCGGATATTCGGATTGGAAAGAAGTACTCCTGTATACTACTCCATGCCAAGGAGGTAAGGAGAAAAATCAAAATCCTATTTTCCTCGTCCCATGATAATTTCATCCTTACCTTCTTTCACTTATCTCAAAATAAGTTTATTTTTAAAATAATCATTGTATTAGAGTTTATGAAAATAGAAAAAACAATTGTATTGGAATAAGATAAAGTGAGGATAGTTACATAATATTTGATAAAATAGGGGTATTATCATTTTCTTTTTTTGAAAATAAACTTGTTTTTTTAACGGATCTACTATTTAGAAAACTAGCATATGTGGACTAGGTAATGAGGTAATTCTGCCGTTCCAAAATAAAAATCTAGTAGTGAGTATTCCCTCCGTACCAAAATATAAGTATTTTTAGGCTCTGACACGGTCTTCAAGATTCTAGTTTGACTAATAATATCTATAAAACTAAGATGTTTTAAATACAAAGAGTTGCATATTACGATAGTTTGTTTAATGATAAATTTAGTAACATCAATTTACATGATTGATCTTTTTTATTTTTTACTATTAATAGTCAAAATTAAAAATGTTTGACTTGTGAACATTCTAAAAATACTTATATTTTGGGACGGAGTAAGTAGCAAATAAGCCCCCATTCAAGAAAGTCTAGTACTAATATTAAGGCTGCGTTCGTTTCTCCAACAAAATTGGATGAAAATTTGGATAGTCGTGGCACGCTTTTCAAACTGCTAAACGGTGCATTTCGTGCGAAAACTTTCTATATGAAAGTTGCTCTAAATTATCAGATTAATCAATTTTTCAAGTTTGTAATAATTAAAACTCAATTAATCACACGTTATTACCACATCGTTTTGCGTAAAACACTTAATATTCATCTTCATCTTCAGGAGATTCAAACGACACCTAAATATGCATATAAAATGAGATAAGCTATTAATAGGATTAATTGAATCTTAATTATTACAAATTTGAAAAATAAATGTATTTAAAATTAATTTTATATGAACTTCTATGTATATTGTTTTCGTACGAGTTTAAAATACATAGTTTAAAAAGAGACAAAATATGTATTTATGTTATAATAAGAAAAGATTTGGAACTAAGCCAATATATATATTGTGTGGATCAGGTGACTTCGACGGTTTGACGTACCCCGTACGTGTTTCATTGACAAAACGGCAGAACGTCACTTGTTAATGTCTCCCTCTCTCCTTTTAAGACCGGGCCCGGGTGTTGATTATACTGAAATTTCGGTGAAACTTCGGCACCAGTCCTCTCAACTATCCCATCTCCTTTGCAGATGAGGAAGGAAACGCGAGCGAGCGCCGGAGCAGAAGCCAGAAGGAGAGATGGCAACGGAACAGAAGCCCGTCGCACCCCTTGACGTACGGCGGGCGGCGGAGCGCAGTCGCATGCGAGCTGCTCATCGCCGATGGCCGGAAACGAAGGCCGCCGCAGCCAGCCATCCATCCATCCATCCATCTTTTGGTCATAGCAACACTACTGCACACCAACCGGCGGTGGTGCGTTGGTTCGATTCTTCACCGCCGCTCCTCGCTGAGTGACGCGGTGTTCAAAGGTTCGGTTTCCTCAATCGAGAGAATTCCAGATGTTGAGGTTAATTATTCACTTTCCGTTTGATTCTCAAAGCTCCCAATTTGAAAATTTCTGTATGCAAAATATGTACGTATATATATACCTGATCTGGTAGTTGAGCTAGAGATCTTGTGCTTGTCTCAGTTAGATAATTGGATGGAAATTTTGATTTTGCAGGTATAGGTCTTACCCTGTAGGTTTCGCTCCTACAGGGTAGGTCTTGAGTCTGGTAGTGGTAAGACAAAATTCAGGAACAGGGACGCGCAAGTAGCGAGAAGTTGGTAATGCAGAGGGACATGGATTTTCTAACCTTAGATCATGCCTCATCCGTTCGTTTTGGATCGGTGTTCCCAAATTGATCACTGCAGCCTGCGAGGGAAAATGCCGAGAAATTATTTCCCTTAGACTGCCGTGTAAGTTAAAGTAACAAGTAATTTAATTATCAAACGGGTGGACTACACGACGCGAAAAGACTTCTTTATTAAGATTAGTGAAGTCAATGCCTCAATGGTCAAGAGCCTTGGGGAAGACGTATATATGGATGATGCTTCCTTGCTTCGTAAGATCGCAAGAGCGTACGTACGCGGTACGTGTCTAGGCTGTTTGTATATAGTATCAAGCTAAACAAATTAATTAAGTTTGATTCGCTGCTAAAAACATAAATAAACGGATAATCATATAATACAAGTCAAAAGATTTGAGTCGGTAATATATGACTACTCGAGGCTTGAACAATAAGCATGAATTAGGCGACATATATAATATGGCCGGGAGACGCGACCTGCGGAGCTAGCTGCCTTAACAGACCATCGATCATCGATCTGTTGCGGCTGGCAATGGCTTCATGGCTGGCCTACGTAGGGTTCGGATTCTTGACGCTCAACTCGCTACTAGCCATCAACAGGTCGCACGGAGATATCACCGGCATAGCCTTCGTGGCCACGTCGTACATCAGCCTCCTGCTGCTGTTCTGGTGCTTGCAGCAATACGAGAGGGCGCCGGCGAACTCGCCGGCGAAATCGCGCTCCAAGGCCGGCGTCTGGTTCTCCTCGTCTCTCCTCACGGTGGTCTTCTCATGGCGAGTGTCAGCGTTTATGCCGTGGCCTGTGGCAGCCGCCGTTTGGTTGATGGCTGCGTCCACGGTGGTTGGAGGATTCTACACACTGTTCCTTTGGTCTGGTCGGCAGTAGATGGAGGAATATATATATCACGTCAGATAAAACTTCCAAACGGTGTTTGATTATTTGTAGCTTCAAAAGCTCCATACGTACGTGCTGTTTGGCGGCAAAAGGTTTACGTACCCAACCTACCAAACAGTAGTGTTTATTTGTGATACCTTTAATTCATATTGTTGGAAAGTACCAAAAAAACATAGATAGTTGAACTGTACCTTGGCAAATGATGTAAAAAACATGGTGTTGTAAACCTCTAGATTATTACTATTGTTTTTTGTGTTTTTCTTTTACAGTATAGTCTATTAGATGTGATCATATCCTATACTTTATATGGGAAATAATGTATCTATTATGTAAAGACTACAATGAATATATGTTTTAGTTTGCAACAAATATCCTTGGGTGGATTTCAATTCTAATCTTATCGTCTTTAGGTTGATGCCAAGATTTATAAATCACGATCCGGTCTGACACAATTAAGATGTCGTTTAGACGAGCTGTCTATCTACAGTGATAGTGCGACGATGACGGAAATTAAACCTAATGCCTTTAGGGATGTTCATCATCATCGTTGTTTTCCAACCCCTTGTGCTTCAAGGACTTTGGGGGTAGCGAACATGATATGTGGTGAGATGGCGGTGACGTGGTTGGGGCTATGGGCCATGGGATGGATGAGTGATGAGTGGGCCAGGGGTAGAAGTAGTCAATAAATAAACTTGGAACATCTAGTCGGTTGGGTGCTAGGAGGGTCATCATGCTTGCGATGATGGAAAGGGTGTCAAGGTAGAGGAATGTTGGTTATGAGGGAAAAAAAGACATCACCAGTGTATCTCCGGTTCTAGTATAGTGCGGTTTAGATATGACTAATTTGAATAGTTTGGAAAAGATGGTGAGGTTGGAGAGGGATAAAAGGGTCAAGAGAGGGAGGGAGTAGTAGTAATGTAACCATTAGACTAAGATCAGATGGTTCGAAATCAAAATTTGACAGATAAAGATGTGGAAAAGGAAACTAGAGTCTAGATGCTCTCATAGATACAAGTCTCCCATAATTTTGATACATTATTTGATCATGGTGGCCATATCAGCATGTCTATCCTATCATCCATCAAAGCGAGTTCTCTGGAGACTGTATTCTGACGTCGTGTCTATTTCCTCGTTCCTGTGTTCTCTTTTCGATTTCCTCGAGATCATTTCAGTCTCTCCACCGCACTACAAAACAATAAGGGGTTGACATGAAACGTCTCACTTAGGACATGTACAACAATTTTTAATCAAATGCTCGTAGCTTTACTAACTAACAAGACAAATTTGATAACATGAAAGAGCGAGGGGGAGAGGAAAGAAAAAAACATCAATGTTAAATTTAAAATCATTTCTTACCTTTCATAAAGGAATTTTGCTTTCTCGTAAGAAGGGTAATAAAAAAAATATTGTGATGGATTAATGGTTAAGAGTTGTGTTGTATACTCTCAGCCGTTGTGAGGGGATAGGCTCTGAAGAATGACATGTCTTGTACTCTTGTGTAAGAGTTTTCAACTCTGGTACTTATCCATAAGATAATTACAAGGAAAACACCCTGATGATAATCTAGCCAGGGAGACCATCCGTACTCAACAGGTCAAGCGTTGCCGTGACTCTTTGTGCTCACTGCTCAGTCAACACGTCCCAATGTATATATATCCAAATAGTTGCGTAGGTGTGCTCAACTGCTCAACGCGGCCGCTACTCATGTTTGGCATTATCTCCCCCTGCGTGCTTCATGTAAAAGCAATGCTTGCTAGGAGTAGTTTCTTGATGATTAATTATGTAAACAGTACAGCTAGTTAACCTTTGCCATGTTGAAATTAATTTGGTACTCCTGCTAATTAATTTGCTAATTTGATACGGCGCCGCTCCATCGATCGCGCCGGGCAAGCACACGGCGCGCGGGATGACCATTTAATTTGTTCGTGCCAGTGATTTATTTCTGTGCGCCCCAAAATTACTGCATGCAGCATCGCCGCGGCTTCAAAATTGCTGAAATGCATGAAGCTTGCGGTGACAATTACATTAGCAGTGACGTGTGGCGTGTACTGTACTTGGTGAGAAATGTATGAGAAGAGGATTCCTACTGTACACAAGTGATATTAGTAATGTTTATTGTCAAAAATAAAATAAATTTAATTTTCTTTTGATTATGGCCGTGTTTAGTTGTTTTCGAAAAAAAATTGGCGTATACATACATACATTTAAAGTATTAACCGTAAACTAATAAGAAAACAAATTACAGATTTCGCTTGTAAACTGCGAGACAAATCTATTAAGCCTAATTAATCCGTCATTAGCAAATATTTACTGTAGCACAACATTGTCAAATCATGGTGTAATACCATATTGTCAAATCTTGGCGTAATTAGGCACAAAAGATTCATCTCTCAATTTACATGCAAACTGTGCAATTGGTTTTTTCATCTATATTTAATGCTCCATACATGCATCCAAACATTTGATATGACGAAAACGCTAGAAGTTTGAAGGGAACTAAGCACGGGAACCCTCCTCCCCCTCCCTCCCTCCACCTGGTTTCCTTTTTTGGCACCGTATTACTTTCCTATTTTAGTAAATTTATGCACCTCAAATTTACACATCTAAAATTTAGAGACCAAAAGTTTATATATCCGATTCAAATTTGAATTTGAATTCAAATATTTTTTCTGGCGTGCCACGCCACAGTGCTGCCTCCCTTCTGACTAGTAGTGACTACTGATGGGTGATGTGGTGAGTAGGAGAGTAATATACTGTACCTAAACAGTACCTCTCCGTAAAAAAAATCAATTCTAACTATAAATATGGACATATATGTATCCAAATTAAATTTGTAGCTACAATTTATCTTTTTTGGGTAGAGTAGGAGTAGAGGTGACAATGGGTCGAATCGGACATAGGCGAAACATTAACACGTCCGACCCAAGACTAGAGGTGAAAACGGTTTGAATAATTTTTTAATCTAGACACATTTGCTTTAAAGTGGTTCGGATAATTTCCTATATCTAGATGCTTTTTGCGTTAAGGTTAGTTCTATGTTGAGTATATATAAGTACATGATGAGATTAGATAGACCAAATGAACTAGGAATGCGTCAAAATCAGCAATAGATATATATGCCAGGTCTGACATGGGTTACCCACGGACATAATACAAGACCTATATGCGCTCAAAAGAATTACTCCCTCCGTCCCAAAAAAAAGACAAACCTTGGTTTCCGTGCCTAATGTTTGACCATCCGTCTTATTTGAAAAAATTATGAAAAAAATTAAAAAGACAAGTCACGCAAAAAGTATTAATCATGTTTTATCATCTAACAACAATAAAAATACGAATTATAAAAAAATTTCATATAAGACGGACAGTCAAAGTTAGACACGTAAATCCATGGTTTGTCTTTTTTTTTTTACGGAGGGAGTAGCTTGGAGCGCGTGACCAAATCGTCGGTCGCTGATCCCGCGTTGACTCAGCGTGTTGCCCGGAACCGCCATTGATTAATGGTCCGTGTTGTGCTGGCCCTCACTGAAGATCCTATCCACATGTTTAATATGCTGTTAGTGGGCCAAACGAACGGCGGACATACGTGCTAATAGGGCCGTAGGAACCGACGAGTAAATTACTAATGGGGCCGTAGTGCACCGGGAAACCGACATATATACTGTATTTTTTAAAGAGTAAACTTTAGAAAACTGTAACTATAGTAATAAAATTATAAGTTTATAGCAATATTAGCAATTTAACATATATATATTTCAGTTTGTTATAATGATAGTGTGAGAAATTATCACAAGACTAAATCTTTTACATGGTACACTGCTACAGAATATACAGATGACAACAGTAAGCTTGAGAACCAAGGATCATTAATTACCTCGTTCCGTTCAAAAAGGATCATTACCTCGTCATGCATATCGATATACTCCTCCACTCGTTAATCATATCATATTGATGACAACAGTAAGCTTGAGAACCAAGGTGTGTTTAGTTCACGCTAAAATTGAAAGTTTGATTGAAATTGGAACAATGTGACGAAAAAGTAGAAAGTTTGTGTATAAAAAAGTTTTAATGTGATGAAAAAGTTAAAAGTTTTTAAAAAAAGTTTGAAACTAAACTGGGCCATACATGCACCGACCTAACTTCAACCTGACGCGCAGGCAAGCGCGGCCTATAAATGCATGCTAACAAACCATGATCCCATTTCCAGTATTTGTCGCCGGCTATATAATATATCGGACGTCCAGACGACGTCACTCTTTACTCCGATCCGTTTCATGGCATCAGAAGCTGCTACGACCTGCATCGGGTTTATCCTCCTCACGGCAAGCTCGATCGCTGCGATCCACAGGTCACACGGAGAAATCACCGAGACGTCGTTCATCGTCGTGTCGTACCTCAGTTCATTTTGATGCCATTTTCAACCATACTGTTTTTTTTGGCAAAGTTGCCAGTTGCCAAAAAAATATCTACGTTTAATTTATTACCAAATTTGGTAAATACATAAGAAATCCTGTTATCTTGCTAAAATTTTAACATTGCTAAATTTTGGTAAGATTTATTTTAGCTACAATCTGAATAGGCTTTTAGTAGTGTCCTATAGATCCCTCAAAATTTTAGTACCTATAGTCTATAGATACTTTTTCATAGACCTAAAATATCTTATTGTGTGAATCGTACGCCAAAAACGTAGAGTTCGTATTTCCATATAACACAATTCAATTTCTGTCAGAAAAAAATTAAAAAGGGCCTTAGTTTTGTTTGTGAAAATGTTGAAACAAAAAATATTAAAAATTAGCTCTCACGACGTGCATTTCCACTGAAGATTCTGCAACTTAACATGGAGTACGTCTTTCACAGCTAGGAGCAAGAAGCCGCAGGATCATTTCATTGGACACAGCTAACTAAAAGCTCGATGTGAGCCAGTCCTTTGGAATAATCATCTACTTTGTGCATCCAGCTTTGTTCTGGACGACTCTGGGATCATCGATCGATACTATCGTTAATTAGCTTCGCTGGAAACAGGCAGCTAGCTAGTGCTGATCATATCGCCGGCCGGATCATATGACTAATTCTACTTTGCCCAGTTGGAAACCTGACATGAAAGCCAGCCCATATGCAAGTCATTTGAAGCTGCAACACATGCAGCTGCTGCCGCAACGGCCACAGAAAGCAGCATACAGCTTTGTTCCTACCCCTTGATAGCCATGATCGTTCAGTACACAAAGAATGGAAAGAGGTGTGGTCACCTTTTGTCTTTCTGTTGCATTCCATATATCACACCATGGTGTCATGGTGATTGGTGAATTGTGTTCTTGTGAAAGCAGCATTGATTGTTTGAAACATCTAGAAACAACACAAGATTGTAAATGCATGATAGAAACGATGTGTATCTCTTCATTATCGATGAAATGGATCAGAACTTCTGCCTTTTCTACTTTTCTTCCTTTTTTTTAAAAAAAAAAGAGATGTATGATAGAAATTCTTTGGATGCTCTTTCTTGTCTTTGGATGGCTGCCCACCGTTGAATAAACTATCACCGGGAAAATGTTTAGTTTTTTTTAAAAAAAATATCCCTCACTATCATGGCATCTACCGACTCCCGCCGCCCAAAACCTCTCCAACCTGTGCTGATGTTGAATAACCACTACCGTCGTATCGTAAGGTTAGTAAAGAAGACATTGATAGATGATACTCCCTCCGTTTTATATTGAAAGTCGTTTTGATTTTCTTTTCTAATCAAACTTTGTAAAATCTGACCAATTTAGCAACATCTAAAACGTCAAATTTGTTTTGTTAAATCTAACATTGAATATGTTTTGATAATATATTTGCTTTGTGTTAAAAATGCTACTGCATTTTCTATAAATTTGATCAAACTTAATCAAGTTTAACTACGAAAAATGTCAAAGTGACATAATATAAAACGGAGGGAGTAGCTAGCATTGGCACTACATACCTGAAGATCAAAACTGTCCAAAACATTGGGTTGAAAATGTGTATATAGGCCAGAGGAAATGCTCAATAATCAAGCATCTCTGTTAGTTGGTGTCCTCAGGACATGAAATATGTTCACTGCCCCTGTCACTCTGCTGCAGTGCTGCTAGCTCATCAGACCCTCCACTTTCCCCTCAGAAATCTAGGTGAAAATGATATAGAGACTGAAAATTATGGGTGTAATGAGCAATATATACAAGTACCACATATAAAGTAAGACAAATAGCATGATGTTGTAATGCACATAGCACCAGACCACCAGTACCATTGATGCATAGACTCCATTTTTTTACTTATGATCTTCAACACTCGGTGTGGAGAAACCATCAGAGAAACGATCGAGGCCGGCTCAACCTGAAACCATATAAACATTAGACATATGTTCTTGTCCTGCACTTTCCCCCCTGTAATGCAATCGAGGAGAAAATGTGAGATAGACCTTGAAATTTCCAGATGAAATCAACACATATATATACAAGTAAGACCAAATTAACAAATCATGTTGTAATGCACATAACACCAGACTTCATTTATTTATGATATGCAACACTCTCACAGTGCATCCGGCGATCGAGTCGATATCAACCACCACATAATTAACCTGACCGATATACAACCTGAAGCCATAAAGACAGTAGACCCAATGGAGCAGTAATCTTTTCCGATTTTGCGATTTGATCATCCGATCATGGATCGATCGATCACTTGTCCTCATGGATGAAGAAGCCGTAGAATCCACCGACCACGGTGGCGGCCGCCATGACCCACGCCACGGCGGCGACGGGGAGCGGCATCAGCGCGGCCACCTTCCAGGTAAAGACGGCGGTGAGCGATGTGGCGAGGATCCAGACGGCGGCCCTGATCCGGCCCCTCGCCGCCGATCCGGGCGCCGCCTGGTCGAACTGGCGGATGCACCAGAAGAGGAGCAGCAGGTTGAGATAGGCGAAGGTGACAAACGCGATCGCGCCGCGATCCCCTTCCGCGCGGTAGATGCAGAGCGCGAAGTTGATGGCGAGGGCGACGAAGCCGATCAGGGACGCCCACGGGACGCGGCGCATGCCGCCGTTGCCGCGATTGCTCGCCGGAGCCGGGGGATTCAGGAGGGGATCGCTGTCGTTCGCCATTGTTGCCCCGCCGTGGAGGTTGGACTCACGCGGTTCACGCTACCTAGGGTCAAGACTCAGAGACTTCGGAGACTCATCGGATACCCATATTTTCTAATAAGTCGGTTTATTTACGAGATATTTTCTAATAAATAAAACGATTTATTAGAGAATAAAAACTGATTTATATATAAAATTTTTATATATTTATATGTAACGATTTAAAACTTAACGTTAAAAGAAATTGCATTGAAAACATCTAAATCAACTTCAATATAAGTTTCAAATTTAAAATTTTGATTTTTTTTTTTGACTTATTATTAGGCCAACCGATGAAGCTCCTTGTTCCCCACTAGCATGATGTTCATGCGTTATAACAAATCTTGTTAGGTTGTTCTTTTTTAGAAGTATTTTGTCATTTGTTTTTTATGTAGTAGTTATTTTAGTTGTAGGCATATAAGGGATGAAACATTTTTATATAGGATAAGTGTGTCGGTGGGGATACATGTGGACCATATTCTGAGAGTATTGGGATACGTTGGTACGAGGATCTATACGATATGACATCAAACACATGAAAAGACGAGGATTATGCTGATTCAGACCCCCTCGTAAGACAATAGCTCTAATCCAGTTTATAAGAGATTACAGAGAAAACCAGATAATAAAAAAAGAACAACTGAACTTTGAGATTACCGACGAGATCCTCGTCAAGAAGGGCTCAACGAGATCTATCGGCAATGGGCTTAAGTCCTCAGGATTGCTTATGTGGTGGCGGGTGTCTTACACTAAGATTTGATGCCCTGTACCCTCCAGGGGGCTTGTATTTATACTGCATACCACCTTAGTCTCTAAGTTAAACTTGGAGACAATGGACCTGTATGGTAGGATAGTATCCTAATCTTTTTCGAATCTTTTTCGAGTAGGACTCTGTTATTTCCCCTTTTATGGACACTATTTCCTTAATCTAGCAAACTCTTTTTCGTATACTAGTAGCTTTACCGTATCCGTGTATCACATGGCTCCAAGGATAGAGGGTATATTTTATCCGTAACCCTGACAAACTGTATGAATTGGTGAAACTTCGCCAGTAAGGATATAGGATAATAGTCAATCTCGTGTTAAAAACGCAGAAAACATTGAATGAAAATTGAACATAATATCGAGAATTTTATTTGACTAGTAGTACTTAAGTTTATAAAAAAAAAGTAAGGATAGAAAATTGATGTGCATGCAACGAACATCTGGTCATCTAGAAGAAATTTGTCTCATACTAAATTCCTCCCTTCTGCCAAACCTTATTTGATTGTTTCCACCTGAACATCTTTTATTGTCTCTCTTGTTTTCGTACGATGGCCTCTATGTTTTTCAATTATCTAGTAGAAAAAAATGCCCGTGCGTTGCAACGGGTAAAAATATTTTCGGATTGTTATACATTATACTCCTTGCTTGGTTTCTTTAGTTGAATACTCCTTGGTTTTAGGCTGAAAGTCCCATTCATTTCTTTTCAACCACAGCCTTGTTCGCTAGCTCCATCCGCTCGGCTTGCCTCTTTGGCACGGCCACAAGCGGAGTTGATTTTTATGTGTTGGACTCAGGATGTTACGGATGAAAAAATTTAGGTGATTACGGACGAAAATTTTCACCAGAATCCTTACATACTTTTTTATTATTAGGTACAGATTAACACCATACAAATGATTGTGGGCCCTTTGCGTGTGCAGTAACCTTCTGTTGAATGTGCATGGCAATATGATTTGAGAAGGGAGGGAAAGTAGACTTATTCCAGGAGGGGCCCGTAGAGGTAATATGATTTGACAAAGGAGGGAAAGTAGACTTATTCTAGCAGGGGCCCGTAGACACAGTGCAAGCAACAATAGGTCAAAAAAAATGCGTGAGGGGAAGGTAGGAATCGAACCCGGGTCGCTGGGATGAATCCTCACGCTCTTAACCATCTAGGCAGAGTACTACACGTGCTATAAGATTACATGGAACATACATATAGTATATAAACCTCAGTTTTGGAGTAGATTGAAAAAGTCCGATCCGACTATTAATTAGATTAAAACGGATTTAGCTGTGGGACGGACGAAAAAAACGCCCGGAATCCTTACATATTTTTTTTACCAGCAAAAATGCCCGTGCGTTGCAACGGGTGAAAAATTCTAATGATAATATACATTTTTCATGCATAATCATGTCAATGATGTTTGTATTTTAACGAGCGACTTGTTTTTCTATAAACGAATTTTTTCTTGCGCGATTTTCTCAAACCATTTTTAAAAAATGGCGCATTTCTTTCTAACAGTTTTTTCCTAGCATGTTCTTTTTGTTTTTTTACTGACGACGAAAACCATATTTTTCTCCCTTTTTTGCTTTTCTTTTCTCGTGTGTTTTTTGCATGTTTTTTCTGACAATTATTTTCTCGTGCGTTTTTTGCTTGTTTTTTTCAAATGTTCTTTTTTGGTTTTTTTTTCCAATACAGGAGAATATATGACAAAATAAAAACTGTGTAATAGATGACAAAAAAAATCGATGGATCCTATCCGGCTCAAGCGTCCATCAATTTAGCGTTTTTTCGACAGATTTTTCAGAGCGATTTGTTTTTTAATAGATGATGTTTTTTTCTTGCACGGTTTTTTCAAACCATTTTTTAGAAATGGTGCGTTTTTTCTGACAGTTTTTTCCTCGCGTATTTTTTTTAAAAAAAATTCCAATGAAATAAAACCGTGTAGTAGATGACAACAAATTGATGGATCCTATCCGGCTCAAGCGTACATCAATTTAGCGTTTTTTTCTGACAGATTTTTCAGAGCTATTTGTTTTTTAATAGACGATGTTTTTTTTCTTGCACGATTTTTTCAAACCATTTTTTAGAAATGATGTGTTTTTTCTGACAGTTTTTTCCTCGCGTATTTTTTTTAAAAAAAATTCCAATGAAATAAAACCGTGTAGTAGATGACAACAAATTGATGGATCCTATCCGGCTCAAGCGTACATCAATTTAGCGTTTTTTTCTGACAGATTTTTCAGAGCTATTTGTTTTTTAATAGACGATGTTTTTTTTCTTGCACGATTTTTTCAAACCATTTTTTAGAAATGGCGTGTTTTTTCTGACAGTTTTTTCCTCACTTTTTTTTAAATAATTTTTTTACCGACGATGGAAAAAATTATTGTCACGCGTTTTTTTATTTTTTTTTATGGAAGATGGAAAACCTTTTTAGCGTGTTTTTTT
>CM020183.1:2407675-2423664 GCA_009805545.1 Oryza longistaminata
CGCCGCCGCCGCCTCTTCCCTCTCCCGACTGCTGCCGCCACAGCGCCAGCGCCAGCGCGGCGGCGGAGGCGACGACGGCCATGACGATCTGCGGCAGCAGCCAGCCTCGGCCATCACCGGCGATCATCACCATCTCGATCGGATGATTCTACGTGCGAAATTAACGTAGCTGACGTATGTGTTTCAGGTTGTGGCAAGCGTGGCTCGCATTTTATGGGCATATGCACCCTTCATGTGTAAGCAATTAGTATGCAGTTGTGTATGAACAGCGCCAAATTGCTGAAGAATTTTATTGAAATTGCCATGTGCTTCGTGGGAAAAAAGAATAACAATAATTTCGTTGTAGCTGTTCACATAGACTTAGATTAGTAAATAAACTTAGTACAAACCGAGAAGCAAACATATGAACGCATAACAACAGCGTTAAAAAAATGCTGAACAAAAAAAAGGAGGCATCTTGTCGAATTGTTGTTGGGTTATCAACAAAGTACGGCCCAGAGCATTGCTGACCACACGACCTGGCCCATCGAACACGAGCGATGATGTGCAATTTAAGACCTATTTCTTTTATCGTTGAAACTAATATAAGTAATTAACTCATCCAGGTAACAAAACTAATAAACCATACACATACATATAACCAATAAGAACTAAGATGATTTCTTAGGTTTCACTTAACTATTCAATTTAGCACATAGGACTACAAATAGACATTAGATTTTAGCAGAAAATCATTAATGTAAATAAGTTTTAGATTTTTGGATGGAAGGAGCACTCTCTCAACATGTGGGTCCGAGGGTCAGTGGGGCCACGTATCAGTGGACCCTCACTCACTCCTCTCTCGCAGTTTTGCAGCTAAGCATTTCCAGATCTGAACAGAGAAGCTCTCAACCCAAGAATGGCCGACTCGACGGCGATAAGAACACGGAGAAGGGAAACGTGTCCCTGCCGACAAGGCCAATTTCCCGCCGTTTGCATTTTTATCACACAGTCACAGAACTTATCAAAATATATTACGTCCCAAAACAGAACACGGCAATGTGAAACAACCACCGTTATTGTCGATAAACTCTACGAGTGCTGGAAAGAGACACGGACTTGTCCAGATGACGAGGCTGTGGACAATCCGGTAATAGTTGAGTGCTAGGATTTAGTTACAGTAGCATAACTGGGAGTGAAAAACAAGGTCAAGATAACAAGAACAGACTATTCTGGTGCACATACAAACAAAACTTTTCAATGCTCAATGATCCTAGAATTTCTGTATACGGAATTACGCGAAATTTACATATCAAGACATCAATCCCAGCTCAGTACACAGGGCACGAATTCTCCCAAAAAAAAATACACAGCATTTGGGGCAGTTAGGTAGATGGTAGATTCTACAGATTGACAGCCAAAGGGTCAATCCTTCCAGCTAGCTGATGCACAGGGTTGCATCAGACAATCTGTCATCGTATCGGTTGCCTATAAAAACAAGAATTAAGATTCCCTTGAAAGGCTTGTCCATTCGAATAATAGAAGAATGGGAGTAACATGCATCTGACAAAATGGACGGCAAAAAATTAAAAAGACTAGTTGCTTATCATTACTTGTATTGAAGGTGGCAAGGGGAGATCCAGCGGTTGTGAAGTATGAAGCAAGATCTATATTCAGGTCGTCATACAAGCTCAGGAATGGATGGTTCTGAGTATCAAATACAGCATAGAGGGAGGACACAACAAGATCAGTGAGATAGACTTGTGCAAATGATGCCTTAAAAGAAATGAAGTGTGGACCAGAATTTTCACTTACTAATAAGATTTGTGCAGATGACCTATCCGAAGCCTTCTTTTGCATACTGAAAATCAAAGAGCAGACAGAAGAAACATATTAATCCTATTTATTTATTTCCCTATAAAACTACCCTTTCTTAACATTGAAAAGTCCATATGAATATATGAAGACATCAAAACTATTTGGTTCACATTTACGACTAAAGAAGTATTACAAGAAAAGCAGTAGGGTACATGCCGCACAATAAAATTACTTAGTTAGGTGCAACTCTGACATGAACCAATTGGATCTCTACAATCTGCATATCTAAGGGGGTGAACCTTTTCAAACTGTTTCTTTTTGAGAACCAAAAAAACTTGTGCCAAAATAACAGATGCGAAAAACAAAAGGCCTTGAACGCGTAATAGATCCTGAAGCACTATTTCTGCATCCCCTGACCAAACCCTCCCACATTAGGATTACTTGTTAATGGTTGATCAAGCTTGATCGATTCCCCCTCTGAAAAAAGTTCTGGACCATGAGGTATAAGATCAATTGGTTCCCTGGATCAGTCCTCAACCAGGCTCACTGCATTTAAGGTTCCAGTGTTTGGTTCTCTGCGTGATTGGATGGGCTAGTCCATGCACATGCAAAAGTGAGGTGCTGGCCCCATGGAAACATATTCAGAATACATTTCTTGCTAGCCTAGCTGGCGAGAGCACGAAATTGCTAACATGCAGCATGCACCGGCTCCAAAGCTATTTTGGGGTTTTGCGCGCTGCGGCGGATCCATAAAGAAATAGTAGAGGGTCTGAACAAACTAGACAAAGCTACAGCCCCCTTTCCCATCTATATGTGGTAAAAAAAATTTAGTGGGGGCTCCCATGGTCCTCGGTTCCTTGCACCAGTGGTGGAGGCTCGCCCCCCGCCGCCCCCATGGTAGATATGCCCCTCATTGCATGTATGATTGCGGCAAACCAAACAAACTCCTTACACGGCCTGGCTGAGCGAAAGCAAGTAACCAAACATGTCAATCTTGAGTTGAGCATCTAAGACAGGAATAATTGGGCCAGCTCTGTTGATGCGAACCAGAGTAAATTCACCCTAAAGGGATCTCTTATACAGGGAACCAACGCACACCTTTTCACTCACTTTTACATGTAAAATGTATAAAGCAAGCACCGACCTAGGATATTGGAAACACATGATTGTAGACTAAAACTTAAAACATATTGCTAGTGCTGCAATTGTAACTTCCATAAGGAAAAGGAGGTCGGAGAAACCATCAAAGAAGTACAATTACCATGCAGAAACGAATGAACAGAATTCCTCTGTAAACTGGTCAGATGGAGCAGAAGGTGGTGGGTGCTCAACAACAGCTTCAAGGAGTTCATAAAAGCTTTCACGACGAGGATATGGAAATTCACCGGTGGCCAATTCTAGAATAACAAGGCCCAAGCTCCAGATATCACTCATGTAACCATGTTTTTGCCCACTGATTCTTTCTGGCTGTCAAGAACAGAAATTCCCTTTGGTTCAATGAGACAAATAAAAACAGATAGCATTCATGCCATAATCATACATTTAGTAACACAAAAATTTCACGCACCGCCATGTAATTATATGTCCCAGTAAATGTATCTCGTTGTGCAGAGGAACTAGCAATGATGGCACTAACACCAAAATCGGATATTTTTACTTCACCCATATGATTTATTAATATATTTGACGGCTTCAGATCTCGGTGTATGATGCGCTTCTCATGATGTAAGTACATCAGTCCTTTTAACACCTGCACAAGAAAGATCTATTTTTTTATTACAAGGTCCATGTGATATTGTGATGCTAAAGTAACATTCTCAAAGCAAAGAAATTGCGTGGTAACTTCTACCACATGTCACTGGCCTGATTACAGATTGCAGCAAGGTAGGGCTCTGGAATGGTTTTAACTGTCTTTAGGAAATCTGAGAGAGAGCCACCGTCCATGTACTCCAAAACAATTGAAATAACGCCATTGACATAAAAACACTGACAGCATGCAACAACATATTGGCACTGTGTTGACAAGCTGATTTTCAATTCCTGTGCAATCTGTCTGCGTATATTCTCCTGGATATTGAGTTGTATAACCTGTAAACGCAATAATATATCAACAGAGGTAAAGAATCTCTGAAGTGTTAAGCAAAATACCACATGAAAAGAATACTGGACTCACGTGAAGTTACAACTATTAGGAACATCAAAAAGATTGTACTTAAAACTTGTGAGGAATTGAAGAAATCATAAAAGCAAATAATGTAATTTCATGCAATACCTTCAGAGCAAAAAACTGGCCAGTCCATTTGTGGCGAACCAACTGCACGATTCCACTACTACCTTTACCGATAACTTTGATTGCGTCTAGGTCATCTAGACTCAACTGATTATGATCTAAAGGTTCTATAGGAGGGGCCTGCAATAATTTTAGCATGCCAATAGAGAGAAGGTGAGTACACAAAATAAAAGAACATATTAAATGAATGGAGAGTACAAAAAGTAATGATAGTATTAAAGAACATTCTCACACTATAAGTGAGCACCAGGAACAGAGCTACCAGATGCAGCATATATGCTTTCAGTAATTTATTGCATATGCAGATACCACTAGTTAGTGTCTAGACACTCCACATGAGAAACCACTATATAAGTATGACGCTCATCGAAACAATGAAGATAAAAAGGCATGCTGTTTCCTTAAAAAGTTATCCTAGTTCGCTGTGGATTAGAAAATGTGAATTAAACTATTTCAGAATTTCTTCACTGCCATATAAAAATGGTTGCAAATTATTGGCACATTTTAATGTAGAAAATTAGCGTATGCATCTTCCCTATTACCAAACAGGCAAACAGCACCCTGATTGCCAAACGCATGACATTCCAATTCAGAATATAATCAGAGCTCAACAACAATTCACTCCAGTGTGAATCCAGGAACGCCGCTAGCCACCAGCCAAGTGAATTCACACACCCCAATTTCTAACTACTACTCATCTCACAAACAAAACCCAAGAGAAGATTCAACCATGGCGACTCCTCCAGCCCTACGATTGCCAAACGGAATACCCAAACAGATGGTTAGCTTTTACCTCCCCTTCCTCGCTCTGCGACACGATGCGGAGGCCGTCCTTGTTGACGAGCAGATCGCCGTCCTTGAACGTCCCGCTCTGCGTCCTGGAAACCCCCCAAAACACCACCGGAATCAGCACAAACAACACACATCCAACAACAACAGCAAGCGTGATGCGAGCAGCAGAGGACACGGAAAAGCGGGAGGCTCATCGAAACAATGAAGATAAAAAGGCATGCTGTTTCCTTAAAAAGTTATCCTAGTTCGCTGTGGATTAGAAAATGTGAATTAAACTATTTCAGGATTTCTTCACTACCGTATAAAAATGGTTGCAAATTATTGGCACATTTTAATGTAGAAAATTAGCGTATGCATCTGCCCTATTACCAAACAGGCAAACAGCACCCTGATTGCCAAACGCATGACATTCCAATCCAGAATATAATCAGAGCTCAACAACAATTCACTCCAGAGTGAATCCAGGAACGCCGCTAGCGACCCGCCCATCATCCAATTCACACCTTCATCTCCTCAACAAAACCCAAGAGAAGATCCAACCATGGCGAGTTCACTCCTACGATTGCCAAACGGAATACCAAACAGGTGAAACTATATCATTTCCGCTGGTGGCTTTACCTCCCCTTCCTCGCTCTGCGAGACGATGCGGAGGCCGTCCTTGTTGACGAGCAGATCGCCGTCCTTGAACGTCCCGCTCTGCGTCCTGCAGCCCGAAAACCCAAACCCCCGAAACACCACCGGAATCAGCACAAGCAACACACATCCAACAACAACAGCAAGCGTGATGCGAGCAGCAGAGGACACGGAAAAGCGGGAGAGAGAGAGATGGGGGGAACGGGAGATCACAGGAATTTGCCGATGGTTGACTCGTGCGAGGGCAGCGCCAGCTTCCCCGGCTTCCCCATCGGGCGGCGACGGCGGCGGTGGCGGAGGCCTCCCGCTCGCTGCTCGCCGGGAGGGTGAAATGGCCGGAGGAGGAGGAGGAGACGCGAAATGGAGACGAGTCGAACACCATGGGCTGGCTAGCCTTGCTAGTACTAGTCTCCTTTTGCTTTTTTTATTATGGGTTTTTTTAACTCTCTTTTTTTTTTCTAATTAGCTGTCTTTTGAATATTCTCCTAATCTGAAATTGTGAGGTAAAATTTGCATATGCTTTTTCTTTGATGTCTATTGAAGATTCTCCTAATCTGAAAATGGTGATGTAAAATTGTATATGCTTTTTCTTTGCTGTCTAGGAGTATTGAAGATTCTCCTAATCTGAAATGGTGAGATTAATTGTAGCTTGGGCACGTGTGTGTGTTTTGGTCAATGCCTTGAAAGACACATATATAGTGCAACACTATCTAGGGCCATCACTATTGCGATGTACAGTTGTACACCCAATATTGGGGGTGAAATAATCTAAAATTGTACTAAAGTATTTTGTCGAATAAATACGGATAAATTCGGCGGGTATTATTTACATAAGCGGGTTAAGACCGTTAGTTGTTAAAGATGGAATGTTGTATAAATTAAGGCGCAATATAGCATCTAAAGTTATAGTGTCCGGTCTATTAATATATTGACGTGCAATCTTTTTGCATGTTTACGAGAAAAATATAGTGTTCAGTCTAATAAATACAAAGAAATATGGTGGAAATTAAATGAGCTGCTTTTATTTTTAAGAGCTATAGGATGATTTGTTGGTCGTTTTCCGCAATCGTCTAATAAATTAGCATTCCAGCATAAATTCCATATCTACTGTGACAAAACTGACAATAGACAGTGAAAACTACGTTTGCAGTAAATTGGGATGCAGAGAATAGTAATGCTAGTGCACTTAACAAATTGATGATGGAACAGCACAGTGCTAGAATCCAAATAGCCTTTGCAACCACCGGCTACAGGACGGCTCACTACCGTGGCAACGAGGGAATGTGATGTGAAATCTCTCTATCTATCCTGACAAATTGCAAAGGCTGCGCCATCCAATTTGGCGGCAGAAAACGGCGTCAGATATATATGTGTTCACGGGGCACTAGTGGTTTGCAAATTGCAAGAATGGCAAATCAGCTTTAGAAATCAAAAGAAAAAAAAAAGAACTTGTCACAGTGGGAAAAAAAAAAGATAATGTAAGAGATGCCAAGAACATGTCATGTCATGTATTGGATAAGTGCTTTTCAGTTAACAATTTGGCAAACCGTATCCAGCTTATAGCGTGATCCAAGAAATGAACAAGTTGATTTGATTTTTTATCATGATTTATTTTTTATATTAGCCTTTAATCGTGTATTTTTGTCCATAAATTATATTTGAATTGCTGATAAGCCATAATTTTATATTTCGTTTTACAGCTTATCAGCTATAGGACAAACAATCAGGCAAGTGTTTTACACGAAAATTCTTATTTTTTGCAATAATATCTATATGTAACTAGAGTTTTCCAGAGAAAAAACTTGTTCAGTTTCCTGGAAATTTTGGGTATTTGACAAGTGTAACTGTGGGTGTGTTTAGTTGGGGAAAAGGAAATTTTTGGGTGTCACATCGAACGTTTGACCGGATGTCGAAAGGGGTTTTCGGACACGAATGAAAAAACTAATTTCAGAACTCGCCTGGAAACCGCAAGACGAATCTTTTGAGACTAATTAAGCTGTCATTAGCACATGTGGGTTACTGTAGCACTTATGGCTAATCACGGACTAATTAGGCTTAAAAGATTCGTCTCGCGATTTCCTCCATAACTGTGCAATTAGTTTTTCTTTTTATCTATATTTAATGTTTTATGCATGTGTCCAAAGATTCGATGTGATGTTTTTGGGAAAAAAATTTAGGGAACTAAACGGGCCCTGTGTAAGAGACATAACTGTGGGTGGAATGACCTCACTCGCAAAGCGTCACCGTGGTAAGAAACAGCGTCAATCACCGGCCACAGGCAACGGGAAAAAGCATCTTCCAGCGGGCGAAAGCGACGGCGGAGCACATCGCCCCTGTGACCTCGCCGGCAGTTTCCAGCGGCGAAAGCGACGGCGGAGGAGGAGGAGCTTCTCGCCGCCCCCGCTCCACGGTCGTCGCTGACCTCTCCGTCGTCGACGAGCGTCCAGACTCGACGGCGATGTTGATCGAGAATTCGAGATCGGTCGCCGACGATGAACGAGCCTGACACATTTTGGTGGTTTCTTGTGCAGGACCGGAGACTTGAACGTCAAACCTGTCTCACGTCAACAGCTCAAAAGGACAGGATGCCGTTCTTACAGTACTGGGGCTCATGACAGAGTGCTGACGTTAACCGCTCCTTTTGAAACGGGTTCACATTATCTGTCACAATGACACTATCATTATAGTCATTGACGTGTGAGGTTAAAATGTGGGACCTATATACCAGTGACTCATGACAGAGTGCTGACGTTAACCGCTCCTTTGGAACGGGTTCACATTATATGTCACAATGACACCACTATTATAGTCATTGACATGTAGGGTTAAAGGGTGGGACCTACATACCAGTGACTATAATAGTAGTGACATTACGATAGATGATCCTCGCTCATTTGGAACGCAGGAATTTTATAGGATTTTCACGATAATCGGAACAATTCCTACAAAACATCCTTAAAATATCTTCCATTCCAAATTAGTAATTAGCCTGCAGAAAAGCAAATCCCATTGTTTCTGGAACTGGCACCAGCAAAAAATCTGAAGGTGTTTCGAACCCACAAATGTACATTCCTTGTTTTGCTGCTGTTCAAGATTCCTGCTAGCCAGTTTCGACTGACAACAGGTTGTTACTACCTCCATCCCAGAATATAAAGGATTGAGCTTAATCCCTTGTATTATGGGACAGAGATGGTACAAGATTTACAAGTTGCAATGATAAGGTCAGGTTGGGCACAGCTAACTAAGGATGATAGGAAGTTAGGAACTAATCAGTGCAAGGTAAGGCGTCTCCGATCATCATGGGGGGCAGCGGCCGGCCGGAAAGGGAACCTTGCAAACTTGATCTTAAGAACCGCGGCTTCAGGTTTCCTCTCGTCGAAGCGGTATTCTGCAAAATCAATAATCTGAAAATTCAGCTTATGCAACAAAGAAAAGCTCATGTTACAGCCTTAGGTTTAAAGTTGATTCCTACTATCCTTAGGTTTGCTATGAAATATGAGCGAACTGTCTGCCTTATTGTTTAAATAGCTACAGCTCTTGAAGGAAGATATGGTTAAGTATCAGTGTGTCACAAGAATCTACAGACACTGTGAACTGTGAAATACTACTGAAAGAAAAAAAGCCAATGGATACCATGCATATCAATTATCAAGACGCCATTCAATTCTATATGTAATGTAACATGATTATAATCCCATTCTAGCAAACCGACTCTACCAGAGGATATATGAAAGGCTGTCAAGAGTAATATCAATGCGATAAATCAATGACACCGGAATAACCTTGGAGAGCCTCCATAGCAGTTAGTGCACATTTTGCATCACTGAACTCCACAAAGCATATAACATAAGCCCTGTCACTACTCTGCAAGCAGCAGTAGAAAAAGTTAGTGTTGATCCAAATTCAAACTAGCACCAATAGAATCAGCAGTAACAGATAAATGATGAATGGAATGGGGATCTGTGATACAAAACAAGCATAAACAATTGTCTGTTCATTACCACAGGAAATAAGATAATGCCTAGGGAAAACATGGCGACAAATGTTAACAGATTTACTGACGTTGGCCCGTGGAAAAAAGACGGCGATAAAAGTACATGTGGAAGTCAATGTAATTTCTTACCCACTTAAATACAGTCTAACTAAATATGCTACTTTTGTGATTAAATTAATTCATGAAATGGCTAGAAACATATATTGCATTATAAGTAATATACCAGTATATTTTTTAAGCTAAAAAGCAGCTCTGCCTGAATTATATATGTTAAGGAGAGAAAAGCATATATTGCATTCTATAATATATGTGGTACTTTTAACGTATCTCAGTTCAAGATGTGAACGCAAATACACGCACAGACTTGTGAGTTGTTGAAAAGGAGAACTGTCCAACCATATTTTTCAACTAAGAAAAAAAAACTGATGCATTGAAAAGGAAAAGCACGTACATGTCTTGGCTCCTTATGCACTAGTCTGATGTCCTTGAAGCCAACAAAAGGACGGAACAAATCTTCCATAGGAAGTTAAGACTCACGAAAGGAAACTAAGAAGAAGGAGAAATATAAACACGGAGCATAAGAACACTAAGTAGGAAGGATACGGGCCACTTCTCTCCTTGTGCAATCAGTAGGGAGACCATCAACAAAGAGAATGTTGGATTCATCTTCTCTTGGACCATCAAGGTTCAGAAGGGGTCTGGGATGCTCAACATCTGGAATACTAGCAGTTTTTCCTAGAGATGAACTTCTCCTTACTAAAGCTGGGTCTTCCAGTGGACTAGGCCCCCTAGCTGTAGTTCCAGCAGCCAGTCCACCAAGACCAGCCAAAGCAGGATGACTCACTCCTGCTGCACCATCCAAACCATAAGCTCTTGGCTGTAATGGTACCTGTAGATCAAATCAATGTGTTGTGTGACAACATGGTGGCTAGTGGCTACTCTTATATTGCGATCAAATCCACTAAAAGTAAAGTCGTTACATCATGTCTAAGTATATCTGATGTTCCATGGAGAGCAGCCATTCTTGAAGCATAATAAGAGCCCTCGGATGGAGGATGCCTAGGAAAATCACCCTGCGGATCTGCAAACACAATAAAATTGGATTTGTGAATGGGCAATTTACTTGATTAAGCTTCTCTGTATGCCTTTACCAAGTATTTGAAGATGTGTCTTTTGAATTAATTAGTAGGATTTACAAAATTTGTCAAATTATTGGAAAAATTCGAAATTTATGTTTTGAATATTATTTTAGGTAAATGACTCATATGGTCAACTCAGTATACAGAGACATAAAAGTTTACTCTTCACTCTTTGTATATGAGATCGGTTTTGGAAAAGTTGAAACTTTCAATGTCCTGGACATCAATATGTGAGTACTAATATAGGGGCATTCTTACAAATATTAAGTATTTAGTGAAGTATAGAATAAAAATAATATTAGGGGTGAAAATGAAAAATTCCTAGAGTATGATGCCACGTGCAGTGCAGGTGGCCTTTGGGAGCGGTGACCTGCTGCTGCATCCTTCATTATCCATCTCTGCCTTTCCCCTTCAATCTATCAGTTCACTTCGTCTTCTCTGCGTGAGGGAGGCAGCGGAGAGCCGGAGATGGCCAGCTCTGCATACATGTCGGAGGCAGCAGAGGTAGCGGCGATCAAACAACGGCGGGTTAGTAGGAGTAGCTGAAGGCCCGGCGGACTCGCCCATCCCGTCGTGCTCACCGCCGGCTAGCTTGCCATCACCAACTCGGTCGTCGTCTCTGCCTCTGAGTCCGATGTTCGGCGACGAGGTACTCAGCAGCGCCGTCTATTCCCTCTATCTCCCCGGCGCCCCACTTCTACCTTCTCCCGGTGACGCCTTGATCTGGGCGACGAGGTGAGATGATGTGAGGTCACGGTGGTGGCGGAAGCGGCGAGCCGGCGAGGAGGTTGTCGAGGAGGCAATGTGAGCGATCTATCTGTCGCAGAGGCGGTCGAGGCCGGCGACGAGAAGGGTGGTGTCGAGCCGAGCCGTTCTCCATGGATATGGCGATGGCGTGGACCCCCGCCGCCCCTACTCCTCGCTCCGAGGCGGCGCTGGCCGGTGAGCTCCGGGGCCGACGCACGACAAGGCACCATGCGGGGCGGCAAGCTCTGGGTCGGTGCAGCGGATTAAGGCTGGGCGGAGCTACTTCCGGTGGTACATCGAGCTCGAGGTCATCGTCCCGGCATGGAGATCAGGAGAGGGGAATCGAATATATTGTTTTCGCCGGATTTTTCTCTTTTTCTTTTTTGCTTTTTTTTCCAGGAGTTTTTCCTCTGCTCCTAACTGTTCGAGATGAGATCGTGCATTTTGTAAAAAAAAAAAAAAACTCAAAACGTGCAATTTATATTTAGGTCTGTTGGATATATTTTTCACCATTGATTTGTCATCGGATGGCTGCGGGAGTATGCGAATACGTGGCAAGCTTCTCCAGCCGATAATCCGAACGGAGCCACAGCGCGTGTGCCACGTGGCCCAATGAGAGGTCCGGGATTGGACCCAGAAATCGTATATAAAGATTTCCGAACGCTGTCAGCGGGTATAATATTCACAGGCCTTTCTTAATTAAAACGGTAGATGGAGCAATGGGAGGAGTTCATTATCTCCATATCTAATGGAGATAATAGTCACAGGCACTGAGGCACAGCACAAATTGGCTGGACCCATGGGATTAGCATGCAGCGTCGCGGTTAAACAATTCACAAGGTGGTGAAATCGTATATAAAGATTTGTAGTTTTTGTATTGTCTTCAAATTTAACATCAAAGGATATTGTGTAAAGAAATCGAGCTCCTGTTCAAATAGAATTCAAACTATTACATGGATCATGAGAAGAAAATAAAATGGTGCCAAACATAAATAAAAACAACCGTAGCAAATGGAATACAAATACTGTGTCCAGGGAATAGAAGATCTACACACTTGCGTCCAAGTATAAATTTACATCTTGCAGGACTTGGCCCTCACTCGATTTACAAGAGGAAATAATGTCTTTGAAAAATGCACTGCCTTCTGAAGCATCAACATTAGGTGCCTAAGACCGAGGGAAAATCCAAAAGAAGCTTGCATTGAGTGGTTGCCATGGTCAGCAATCTGAGTTGATTTCTTTTGCTGGCAAGTTATCTTCAGGACTTGCATGCATCACAGCACCCCAATCAATTTGCATAATCCAACATGAGTGTAGTTCAAGCCTTAAGATAGTTTAAACTCCAGAGTAGGCCCCAGCCGTGCTCCATCGTCACCAAAGTTCAACTTTCAAGAATTGCTCTCTCACTGTAGAACATCTTCTTTAGCAGAAGAATCCAGAATATGGTTGTGGCAAACATGAACTTTGGAGCATTATAGCCTGGAAAGCTGGACCTCTCTTTCACCACTGCAATTGTGATGTCAGTTTGTCACCCTGTTGATGCTGAAGTCAATTCAAAGCATGGAACAACCCAAAACTGTGGAGTAGAAGTACTGCCTTCTTTTTTTTATTTTTGAAACAGGACACAGCCATACAGATAAAAGTAAAATAAAATATAGAATAGAACAAATATAGATTCCACGAAAGAATGTACAGATCCATATCGTAGTTATAATACTTTTACCAAATTTGTCAATCTGTAACTTATCATATAGATACTATCCAAATACAGATTAACATGATAACATCTCGGCACACTGGATAAATATTGGAAGTTATAGTTTTCACTTTTTGGTCATCCTAACTGCAAATTTGAAGAGCTAGCATAAGGTAAACTTTACCCGTACATAAATATGATGGCCCTGTATGGTCGAGAAGGTTGAGTATGGATTTCAGAAGTCAGAACTACTCCAATCTATCTCTGTAGAAAGACAAGTTATCAAGAAGTGATGTCTTAGTAGAATGAAAACATTGCTCTGCAAAATATGTCGATACAAAAACAGAGGCTCACCATTTCATCCATTTCCGGGACAGAGTCTATGACCAAATATACCTAATTGACAGACATAATAGACTGATATATACTCATCTTAATGCTGATTGCTGTCAGGTCAAGCCGCAAAATTTCTAATATGCAGCTGATGATTACTGAACTAGTTATGCCTGCATGCCACTGTAATCCTTATTTACAGTAGTGCTAGATTTTGTTAATACGGTGACAGTGTGACACCTATCAGTATGGGACCATTTGCCATACTCTGTTGCTTTATCGAATTTGTTCCAGGTGAAAAGTTTTGTACCACCACAGAGGTGCACCATCTGTTACCCATCCCCCACAAGAAAAGCTTGCAGCTTGTTGCCATCCTGATCCTGTACCCAGCTATAGGCTGGATTTTTCTGTACCTTCCTCGATTTCATTAATTTCCTGATCTTGTTTGCTTCATTCCATCTCCCAGTCTCAGCATACATGTTTATCATAAGAGTATAGTAGCCTGAATGCTCTGGCTTCAATTCAAACAAATGCTCTGCTGCCCATTGTGCTAATTCGATATTTCCATGTATACGGCAAGCCCCAAGCAATGCTCCCCAAACATCGGAATTTGCAGGAAAAGGCATGTCTCTGATAATTTCAGCACATTTAGACAGTTGTCCAGCACGCCCAAGAAGATCAACCATGCAAGCATAGTGCATTTGCTGTGGCTCAATATTTTGAGCAACCATCTGACTGAAGTATTTCTTCCCTTTGTCTACAAGCCCACCATGGCTACATGCTGCAAGCACTGCAATGTAGGATACATGATCATAGTCCAGACCATCACCTTTCATCAGTTCAAACAATTCAAATGCAATATCAATTTGACCATGCATCCCATATCCCAATATCATAGTATTCCATGAAGCAACATCCTTCTTTGTAATCTTATTAAAAATCTTTGATGCAGTGACAAGCATTCCACCTTTAGTGTACAAATCCAGCAAGGAATTAGAAAGAAAGGGATGGCCACTTAACAATCTCCTAACCAAAACACAATGAATTTCTTTGCCATGCTTAAATACAGATAAGTTGGTACATGCTGATAGAGCTCCCATGAAGGAAACAGCATCATAATCAATTCCAACAGACCTCATCTGCTTAAAAAGAAGAAGAGATTCAAAACACCATGGACTCTGTGAATATCCCAAAATCAATGTATTGTACGATACATCGTCCTTCTCTGACCTTTCAAAAATATTCCGTGCCAAGCTCAGCTGTCCGCATTTGGAATACATATCAATCAGGGCATTTGATATGAACAAATCGAACATTAAGCCTCTACGGATTGACCATGCATGGATCTGCTTACCCATCTTTAGAGAGGCCATCCTCGCACAAGCTGGAAGCACATTCACTAGTGTGATAGAATTTGGGCATTCCCCACTTTTTTGCATATCTGTGACAAGCCTGAACGCCTCAGTCTCAGCTCCATTTTGCACAAGATTTGCGATCATTGCATTCCATGACACAACATTGCGGTCCTTCATTTGTTCGAAGATGGTAGATGCTTTCTCCAAAGAACCAAAGTTGGCATACATATCAACAAGTGAGTTGGCAACAAAAATATCCAAGTCCATTGCTCTCTTTATGCTATACCCATGCACCTCCCTTCCAAAATCAAAACTTCCAAGCTCAACCAATGCAGGAAGCAAACTAGACAATGTGATAGAACCTGGCATGACATTATGCTCTGACATTTTCCTAAACATTCTCAGCACATCACCATAAAACCCTGCATTAAGAAAGCATCCTATTGCAGAATTCCAAGAAACCTCATTTTGTTCCAGCATTCCATCAAACACCTGCATCGATGCCTCAACATCCCCAAACTTACCATACATATCAACCAACGCATTCGCGAGATTCACCATGGTGTTCAGGCAAACTTTCACTGCCAACGCATGGATGCTCAACCCAAACTTCTCCTCTTGCTCTGTGCCGCAGGCAGGCACAACTGACACTAAGCTCGCCACGTTCAAAGGAAACCCACTCCTCATCATGCTCACCAGCGCCCGTCTCGCGTCATGAAACATACCGTTCACCAAGAACGCTGACACAAGCGAGTTCCACGAGACGACGTCCCGCGCAGGCATTTCGTCGAACACCCTGCGCGCGTCGCAGGCCTTTCCACAGGCCGCGTAGAACGCGACGAGGGTGTTGCCCGTGAAGACGTCAGCCAGGTGCCCCCGCCTGAGAGCCGAGGCGTGCAGCTCGAGGCCCTTATCCTCGGCGGAAGCGACAGCCGCGGCGGCGGCGTGGAGGGCGAAGGGAAAGGTGCGGTCATCCGGGCGCACGGCGGAGCGGAGCATGAGGTTGTACACCCGCAGGGCCTCGGAGGGGAGGGACGCGGAGGAGAGCGCGCGGGAGAGGGAGTTCCAGAGGAATGCGGAGCGGAGGCGGAGCGGGTGGTGGCGGAGGACGAGGCGCGCGGAGGCGAGGTCGGAGAGCGCGGCGTACGAGAGGAGCAGCGCGCCCGCGAGCGGCAGGGACGTGGCGAGCGCGCCGGAGACGAGGGACGCCGCG
>CM020183.1:2423689-2447068 GCA_009805545.1 Oryza longistaminata
GGGACCGCCGCGTGGGCGCGGCGGAGCGCGAGGCCTCCGCCGCCACCGCCGCATCCGTGGAGCTCGAGGAATGCGCGTGGAGGCGCGCCGCCGACGCGGGGGAGCGCGCGGCGGCATGAGAAGCAGAGGAAGTGGACTGGAGCAGGGCAAGGCGGGAAGCGAGAAGGCGCCTTCGAATGAAGAAGGCGTGGGGAAAGCGGCTAGAGGAGTAATGTTGCGAGTCCTACCTCGGCGCGCGAGGTAGATTAAGGCTTGTCAAGTTGGGGAGATTTTTGGGTTTGGTTGATATATTATATATATAAATATACATTTGAAGTACTAAATATAGGTAATAACAAAACAAAATAAAGATTCAGCCAGGAAACCGTGAGACGATTTATTAATCTTAATTAATCTCATTAGCAAATGATTACTGTAGACCACATTGTTAAATCATGGCGTAATTAGGCTTAAAAGATCCGTCTCGAAATTTACACACAATTTTGTAATTGGATTTTTTTTTGCCTATATTTAATACTCCATACATCGATGTGACAGCTGGAAAAATTTTTGTTTTGAAAACTAAACATGGCATCGTGCACGCGAGGGTTAGACTAAGAATCGATCAGGCCCCACTTGCGTTTCTCTCCTACTGCGTGACGAAAAAAAATCTTGCACCCATACACGTTTGTCCTTCCTTTTCCCTTTGTTTCATGTTTTTTTTCTCTTCCCCACGTTTTATCTTCTTTTTTTCCTTTTTTTGGATGCGGTAAATTGGGATAATAACAGGCGGAATTGACTAAAAACAAAGTTCAATAGAAAACAATAAAATTTTAGTTAAAACTTTTAAAAGAATAGTTGAAAATTTCAAATATGCAGTTGAAAGTTTTCAAAATTCGAGTTTAAAGTTTCAAAATCTTGAGTTGAAAGTTTCAAATCTTGGCTTAACGTTTTAAATATTGAGTTGAAAGTTTTCAAATCTTAAGTTGAAAGTTTTCAAAATTTGAGTTAAAAGTTTTCAAATTTTGAGTTGAAAGTTCAAAATTCGAGTTGAAAGTTTTCGAAATCTGAGTTGAAATTTTTCGAATCTTAAGTGAAAGTATTCAATTTGGGTATGATTTTTTTATAATTTTTTAAATTATTTAAAAGTATTTTTTAAATTTTAGTAAAAATGTAAAAGAAGTAAATGTAGATCATAATACCGGAAACTAATTATGTAAAAGGAAAAAAAGAGGTCGAAAAAGAAAAGAGGAGACACGGTGGCAACCAACTGCCGTGAATATTTTTTTTTCAATTTTTGATCCAATCCTTGCGCAAGAGGTGCGAAAAAATGGCAACCAACTGCGCGAAAATGAAGTCCTCGAAAAAAAGGATACATAAAAGCCGCCGACGCCGGCGTGCGGGCCGTCCGCATCGAGCCTGGCCCGTCCAACGACTCACGGCCTGGGTCGCTTTGGGCTTTTGTTAGCGGTGCGTGTGGTCGCGTGCTTTCTCAGTCCGAGCCCAACTTACCTCGCGGTTATACGCCTTCGATACAAGAAAGAGTATCCAGTGTTGACACTTCTCCGTATTCATAGACAGAACACACATTTCTGAGCGAAAATGGGCTATATTTCCATCTCATTGTTTGATTTATGCTTATGCATATATATAAGATAAAATTGAATTTTAAAACTCAATTTTGGAGTTGGTTTTGTTATTTTATCGTTGTAGTTTATTTTACAATATTTGTTTTTAAATCACTACAAACATGTATATAAAAGTATTACATATAAATTATTTTTAGTTGCTAGTAATAAACGATTAATAAATCTATACCTATAATAAAAAAATTCGTAAGGTTTCCGTATGATTTTTTCGTCCGTCATCCGAATCAGAGTCATGTTGCTAAAATCGTTTTAATCCGCTCAATAGTCGGGATGGATCCTTTTCAATCTACCTCAAAACTAGGTTAATATAGGATATGTATTAATTGATGTAACATGTGATCACAAGTAGCAGCTTGCCTACTTGGTTAGTGGAGAAAATCTTCATTGTGGCATTCCTTTTTTATGCGGTAAGTTAGGATAATAACAGGTAGGGAATTCACTAAAAACAAAGTTCAATAGAAAAAACACATAAATAATTTAGTTAAAACTTTTAAAAGAATAGTTGAAAATTTCAAATATGCAGTTGAAAGTTTTCAAAATTCGAGTTTAAAGTTTCAAAATCTTGAGTTGAAAGTTTCAAATCTTGGCTTGAACGTTTTCAAATATTGAGTTGAAAATTTTCAAATCTTAAGTTGAAAGTTTTCAAAATTTGAGTTAAAAGTTTTCAAATTTTGAGTTGAAAGTTCAAAATTCGAGTTGAAAGTTTTCGAAATCTGAGTTGAAATTTTTCGAATCTTAAGTGAAAGTATTCAATTTGGGTATGATTTTTTTTATAATTTTTTAAATTATTTAAAAGTAATTTTTTAAATTTTTAGTAAAAATGTAAAAGAAGTAAATGTAGATCGTAATACCGGAAACTAATTATGTAAAAGGAAAAAAAGAGGTGCGAAAAAAGAAAAGAGGAGACACGGTGGCAACCAACTGCGTGAATATTTTTTTTTTCAATTTTTGATCCAACTCCTTGCGCAAGAGGTGCGAAAAAATGGCAACCAACTGCGCGAAAATGAAGTCTCGAAAAAAAAGATAATAAAAAAAGGGAAAATGGGCCACGCACGACTGTGTGAGGGATAGGCTCAAAACGCGCGCCACTTAAATTCGCGGTGCTTATTCACTAATTAGGAGTTTCAGTGAGCTTGAACGGGAGGTAATGGGACAATTCTAGTACTATATAAAGTAATAACAACTATTTTGGATAAAATTTAAATTTTAGAAAGACAACTATTTTAAATCAGAGACAGTCAACAAGCTAATGAAAGAAGCAATTTAGATATCTCATCTTCTCTTGTTCTCCCCCTAATCTTCTTCCTTAGCGATGGCGACCAAGCTCGCCAACGGTTAGGGGTGTAACGTAAAGCTATGTAAGGTGGTTTGGAGAAAAGGGAGATGGATTGTTTTGAACCAAAGCATGGAGATAAGCCCCATAGGTTGGATAATTTTTGTAGCCCATGAAAGCCTTTGTGGTTTTTATTCCTTGAATTCATGTGAGTATATGGAAGTTTTTTTTTAACCTTTTAGCAGGATGATTGTTTGTGGTTATAAAAGGAAGAGTAAATTGCACTTTGGGCCTACCAATGTTTAACTTTGTACTGCCCTTACAATGTTTTGTTTTCACTTTGGACTATGTATTGTGGCTAGATATTGCCCTTTAAACCGGGTGGCCCACATGTAAGTGGCACATAGACAATAAAGATGTTAGTCCCATTGACATGTGGACTACCATGTTTAAACTGCAATATTTGGCAAACGATACCTAATACAATTTTTTTTAAAACAAAACTTCAAGAGTGGTTAAAAGTAAAACTATGGTAAGAATATATGGCTAAAAAATGCAATTTACTCTAAAAGGGAATTATCACATGGGACATCTCCTCAAGGAAAATATATAATCATCTCCATATGAGGACACAACATGTTCCCTCCCATGCTAACTTTGACCAATAATAATTTTTATATTATTTTTATGTGTTAAAGTTATATTTTCGGAATCATTTTTTATTATACTTTTATAATTGTACAGAGCTCCAACTCTTTACAAGTTTATTGTTGAAAAAGTAGTGGTCGAAGTGTGTATCGTTTAGTCAATACTTTCAATTACTGAGAGAGAGAGAGAGAGAGAGAGAGAGAGAGAGTAGGAAACAAGTTAAATAATGTAGAAAAAGCCACCTAAGTCACTTGACCATTCACCTTACGTGCTTTCTTTTGATTTATTTTTGGAGTTGTTATCATTTGTGCTGCGGTTGTTGTCTTATTAGTTTGACATTTTAATGACATTCTTTTCATCTACAATATTAATATTATACTGACCAATATTAATATGTCAAGAGATTACCTTGTAATCCATCTACAAATTATCTTTGTGGCTTTGGATTGACAATCAGAAATTGAGAATACAAAATATCAGAAAAAAGGATTGACATTTTGATGTTACAGCACAGTAAGCTTCCACAAATAATGCTGAATGATCTACTGTTTGCATAAAAGAACATACAACATGGTGTTGGCCCCAACTATTCTGAAATAAATGTGGCTTTCTAAATTGGTTTGTAGTTTTTTTATATTATCTTTGTATCAACCTTTATCTGATTCATGGCTGTATGGATATGTGATCCCCATCCAGTCGTCTTCCTCCTCTGGACACCGCTGCCGCCAAACCTAACTCTTCCCCACGTGATTGCGCTCCGCCGGCAGCCGGGGATGTGGGGGTTGGGGACTGCGCTTCACCGCCAACCTCGCGCCGCGCCGCAGCGCACCAAGCGCTCAACCCGACCGTGCGCCACGGCATCACCCCCTTCTCCGATGAGCTCCTCGACATGGGCGGCGACCTACTCGCGGCGAAGCTCCTCGTCGAGGAGGGAGCGTCGAGAACCCCATGGAAGCTGCTGAACCTGGCGCCGACGATGTTGACCTCGATGCCTAGCCTCCTAACGTCGTCGACGGTTACGGGGCCATGCGCGGCGACGACGATGCGAGTCCAGCGCGCGCAGCCGCAGTCAGCTCCACCCCGCAGTGTCCAGCCTCTTGAGCTAGCCCTCCAACCTCATCGGGGAGAGAGATCGATGCCGGCCATGGAGGAGCTCGCCATTGAAGAGGGACTTCAAAATCCACCATGGAGATAAGCTGATTTGAGTGGGATTTGTTGGGGTAATTGATGAGAAGGATGAGAGGAACCGATTTTTGCATTCAATTTGGGGCGAGAGAAACCGAGGAGGGAGATCAAGAGAGGACACTGTTGCATGAGTTCACCGGGGAGAGAAGGATGGTGGCAGGCGGAGGTGGAAGACGCTCCTGGCAAGTGGGCCCCATGGCTGAGGCAAGGGTATTTGGGTCAAACCAAATAAGCAAAACAGTGGAAAGCATTTTCAAATAACCAAAATTGGTTGAAATGGCAGTGTGGCAAGATGGGGTCGTTTGAAGATGGCATTGTAACGAAGCCACATTCGGCGATTGCATTCTGGCGAAACCCCAACCCGAGAATGGCTAAATGTCAATTTTCTTCTCCTGGTCGTCCTGTAGGCGTACGCGCGGGTATACTAAGGCCTTGTTCAGTTGAGGAAAATTTTTGGGTTTGATTGTCACATCGGATATATGCACATGCATTTGAAGTACTAAACATAGTCTGATAACAAAACAAATTGCAGATTCTGCCAGGAAACTGTGAGACGAATTTATTAAGCCTAATTAATCCGTCATTAGCAAATGTTTACTGTAGCACCACATTGTCAAATCATAGTGCAATTAGGCTTAAAAGATTCGTTTCAGAATTTACACGTAATCTGTGTAATTGGTTTTTTTTTCCTATATTTAATATTTCATGCATCGATGTGATTTTTTGTTTTGTGAACTAAACATGGCATCGCGCACACGAGGGGTTAGACTAAGAATCGATCAGGGCCCACTTGCGTTTCTCTCCTACCGCGTGACGGAAAAAAAAATCTTTTGCCCATACAAGTTTGTTGTTTCCTTTTTCCCGTTTTCCTATTTTTTTGTTTTTTTCTTGGGAAAAAAAATCCTCCTGATGTTTTCTCTTTTCTCTTTTCCTTTTTTGGGATGCGGTAAATTGGGATAATAACAGGCAGGGAATTGACTAAAAACAAAGTTCAATAGAAAAAACACATAAATAATTTAGTTAAAACTTTTAAAAGAACACCTAAAAATTTCAAATATATAGTTGAAAGTTTTCAAAATTCGAGTTGAAGGTTACAAAATATTTTGTTGAAAGTTTCAAATCTCGGCTTGAAAGTTTTCAAATATTGAATTGAAAGTTTTCAAATTTTAAGTTGAAAGTTTTTAAAATTTGAGTTAAAAGTTTTCAAATTTTGAGTTGAAAGTTCAAAATACGAGTTGAAAGTTTTCGAATCTTAAGTGAAAGTATTCAATTTTGGTATGACTTATTTTTTGTATTTTTTTAATTATTTAAAAGTAATTTTCAAATTTTTAGTAAAAATGGAAAAGAAGTAAAGGTAGATCGTAATACCGGAAACTAATTACGGTGGAAACCAGCTGCGCGAATATTTTTTTTTTCAATTTTTGATCCGACTCCTTGCGCAAGAGGTGAGAAAAAAGAGAAGACACTGTGGCAACCAACTGTGCGAAAAAGAAGTCTCGAAAAAAAACATAACAAAAAAAGGGAAAATGAGCCGCGCGCGACTGTGGGAGGGATAGGCTCAAAACGCGTGCTATTTAAATTCGCGGCACGTATGCTCTAATTAGGAGTTTCGGTGAGATTGAACGGGATGTAATGGGACAATTCTAGTACTATATAGAGTAATAACAACTATTTTGGATAAAATTTGAATTTTAGAAAGACAACTATTTTAAAACGGAGATAGTATTCGACAAGCTAATGAAAGAAGCAAGATATCTCATCTTCTCTTGTTCTTCCCCTAATCTTCTTCCTTAGTGAGGGCGACCAAGCTCACCAACGGTTAGGGGTGTAACGTAAAGCTGTGTAAGGTTAGAATACGGGAGGAGACGAAAGCAAAAGTGCTGGTTTGGAGAAAGGGGAGATGGATTGTTTTGTACCATGGAGATATGCTTCCATGAAAGCCTTTGTGGTTTTATTCCTTGAATTCATGTGAGTATATGGAAGTCTTTTTTTTAACGTTTTAGCAGGATGATTGTTTGTGGTTATAAAAGGAAGAGTAAATTGCACTTTGGGCCTACCAATGTTTAACTTTGTACTGCCCTTAAAATGTTTTGTTTTCACTTTGGACTATGTATTGTGGCTAGATATTGCCCTTTAAATCGGGTGGCCCACATGCAAGTGACACATAGACAATAAAGATGGTTAGTACCATTGACATGTGGACTACCCTGTTCAAGCTGTAACATTTGGCAAACGATACCTAATATAATCCAATTTTTTTTTAAAAAAAAACACTTCAAGAGTGGTTAAAGTAAAACTTTAGTAAGAATATGTGGCTAAAAATGCCATTTACTCTAGAAGGGAATTATCACATGGGACATCTCCTCAAGGAAAATAATCATCTCCACATGAGGACACAACATGTTCCCTCCCATGCTAACTTTGACCAATAATAATTTTTATATTATTTTTATATGTTAAAGTTATATTTTTGGATTCATTTTTTATTATACTTTTATAATTGTACAGAGCTCCAAGTATTTACAAGTTAAATGTTGAAAAAGTAGTGGTCGAAGTGTGTATCGTTTAGTCAATACTTTCAATTATTAAGAGAGAGAGAGTAGGAAACAAGTTAAATTATGCAGAAAAAGCCACCTAAGCCACTTGACCATTCACCTTACATACTTTCTTTTGATTTATTTTTGGAGTTGTTATCATTTGTGCTGCGGTTGCTATCTTATTAGTTTGACATTTTAATGACATTCTTTTTATCTACAATATTAATATTATACTGACCAATATTAATATGCCAAGAGATGACCTTGTAATCCATCTACAAATTATCTTTGTGGCTTTGGATTGACAATCAGAAATTGAGAATACAAAATATCAGAAAAAAGGATTGACATTTTGATGTTACAGCACAGTAAGCTTCCACAAATAATGCTGAATGATCTACTGTTTGCATAAAAGAACATACAACATGGTGTTGGCCCCAACTATTCTGAAATAAATGTGGCTTTCTAAATTGGTTTGTAGTTTTATATTATCTTTGTATCAACCTTTATCTGATTCATGGCTGTATGGATATGTATGCTTCCCATTATTGGATGTCGGATTCACAAGCATTTACAATTTAGAACCAGCAAGCCAGCGGCTATAGAAAGCCAATGATTCTTGTGGTTTGTATTCAGGAACAGTGTGCCCAGCACCCTGCAAACAAAGAAAAAAAAAAGGGAAGGAAACAAAGTTAAATGCAATTCAACCTCAATTTTTTAGATTTTTTGTGTTTGAATGATACAATCATATTAGTTTATATATTGTGTCCTCTTCTTACTTAAGTGGGTAATCAAACCATATTACATTCATTTTGACCTTAATTGTGATGCCCTGGTTAGAAATGTATACTCACCTTAATGGTAGCAAAGGTGAGGCCATGTTCATATCCTTGGGTGTACCTGACGAGTTACATAATATAATATAAGTAGACTGACCGATGAATATCATATATATTTATATAGTTTGAGTTTCTGGAAATAAAATCCAATTAGAATCTTTTGGTTTCCTTTCATAAAAGCAATGATAACAGCTGTTGAGTAAATTTACTCTGAGGGTAATAATTCAACTAGTAAAATTTGGGGATACGTGTGATTAATACCCAGAAACTTGGCCATTCAGGTGCCACGGTCTCCATGAATCAATAACTCCGTAGCCCAAAGATCTGGTCCATGCTTCAGTCCCGGTATAAGGTACACACATATCATGATCACCACTGTAACAAATATAAAGCAAAATGCCATGACCATTGGAATCACACTTTCTTTTCTAAGAGTACAGGATGTGAAATAAAAAAAGCCGGCACAAAATTCGCCTTTTTCCCACCTGCGAAAAGCTATTTTTTATAATTCAGAAGTTAATAAGGACGTTCCCTCTAAGATCCATAACCAATCAATAGGGTAGGAAATTTTTTTTGTGAAAACATCGTTTTTATAGGCACATGTCGGACCTGTATATGAAAGCACGATAACCCTGGCCTGTGAGGTTCTTGTGATAACTGATCATACTTCCAGCATCATGGATGAAATCCAACACGTTGGTGCATATAAGCCACGAGCCAATTGAGCTTACCTATCATGAGCGTATGTAATAAATTAAAGTTGTAAGATGAAAATATTGTAAAATTCTATCTAATTCTGGGTCGTCACTAAATGATTGCCATACTGGTTGGGCATGAATTGCTGCTCTGACGTCATCGTTGTTCAGCCATGCTGTTGCAACTTCATCACTCTGCAGTTTAAGCAAATTAGAGGCTGTCAGTTAATAAAGTCCTCCATGAATGCATCAGGCATTCTTCCAGAAATTCTTCTGTAAATTATAAAAACATGTGTAGTTGTCAAGGTTAAGAGCCTCTTATTAATGACTGTTGAACATGCTCTTAGCAGTCATATTTAAATATAAGTCAGGGATTTCTTTGTTGGAAAGGAAGGTATAAAAATATCAATGCATACTTTCCATGTTAGCAGAAAATGGACCAATATTTCTGCAAGACTGCAACATACCATTCTCGCAATCTCACGTACCACTAGAAAATACACCCTCCGTCCAAAAAAGAAAAAAAAAGAATTCCTAGCTATGAACCAGGACACATTACACATCTGTCCAGATTCATAGCTACACAACTGTCCACATTTTTCTTTTGGGAGAGAATCGAGAGATATTGAGCTTACCATACAAGGAACTCCACTGGGGCGAGATCCTCTGGCAAACTCCTGCCAGGATGGCACACGCCCCGCTCTCACAGGAGCTCTCAGAGGCCAAGCACGCCCATGCATTCTTGTTCTTACAGCAAGGGGCTTGGTAGTTGTACCAAGATGTTGGAAACTTTTGGGCAATTTGGTATTTGCTGGGGTCACTTTCTTGATAGTTTTGCTGTGGTAGCATGGCTCAAGAATGTCATAAATATTTAGGTCATTAATTGACTGCACAAGAACAAGGTATATCATAAGGAGAACAGCGTTGATTCAATGATATCTTTAATCAGATGAAGTAACACGGCGGTTTAATACCGTATCGACTTTGTAGAGTGCATTTTCACATTTATCAGTGGTAGTATTCCAGTAGTTTCCGTGGCATGCAGTCTGAGCTTCCTGAATTTTGAATACATAGAATTGTGTAAATGGTGTTTAGTCCATTCAATCATATTCCAAAGTAGAGTCTGTTTGAAATTGTGTGCAGAAGTACATATATAAAAGTGATCTCCTAAAGATCAATGGAACCTAAAAAAACAACTTTCAGGAAAAAAAATCCATAGGATATGAAAAAAGGGTACTCTGATTCTTTCTTATAATGTATAGGGGAAATATTACTGAAAATGGGGCTTTCAATCTGAGTAATGGACTTACCTGGTATATATCGTCTGAAATTAGAGCCATTCCATGAGCAAATGGCACAAGAGCATTACCATCAAAAACAGTGTCGCAAACACCATTTCCGACCATGTAGCCCTGACATTCCAATCCAAGTTAGATACATGTTAAACTATAGACCTCCTAATAAAAAACTTCCATTGATCAATATGTAACCTTGAAGTTTATTGTAGGCTTCACTCCATCATGTAATCCTGCATAACAATTCATAAGAAACAAGGCCATAAAATGAATGTTAATTGTTGCAACATGAGAACAACCCTAACTCAAAGAAAAATACCTTTGACAACTTCATGCGAAAGAGTAGGAACATAAACCCCGGCATACGACTCCCCAGCTATGTAAAATGGATTGCTCAGGAACTCAGGGTACAGCTGAAACCACTGCTCACAAGATATAACAAAATTCAGCTATCTTGCACAGGCAGACGAATAGATGATTTTAATTCACCGTACTGAACATTATAGAACACACATATATAGTACCTTGAGAAGAAAAGTATGCGAATCCGCGGCGGTCTTGAGGTCCCCGGTGTTATAATCCGAAGTATTCTTGGAGTATGACAGCCCCACACCAGCAGGGGAATCCAAGTAGATCACACTGGATACCTAAGCTCACACACAGAAAAATATCACCAGTCTCATTCAGACAACAGAAAATTTCAGCTCATTATGCATGCAGGGCCAAGATATATGTGGGCATGGCCAACCTTGGACCAGCTATAGGGATTGAGATGAAGCTTCGGTAGACTCTTGGCTGACCCTCCTGACTCGAAATTGAATGGTCCTGGAAAGCACAGCACACATATGAACTGGTGCATAATAATGATCAGGTTCAACCACACGAATCATCAAACCCCATCAATCAGTTGTGTTAAGGCTGGAATTAAACAAAATGAAGACTTCTCTTCTTGAAGGACTGAGATATTAAAAATGAAAATGATATAGAGATGAACACTGTGTGAGTTGTTCTTTTCAGCTTATTTACCAAATTATTGTTGTAGATTATTTACTCCACGTTTTTAACAATATAATTTCTCAAATAGAAAAGAATTTGTGTACTGTATTTCTTAAACCACTTGTTTAAAACTATTTATTATTTATTTCCTAAAATGTTTAACATATAAGTATATATCTAAAAATCAATTATAGATAATCCATTATCGTGTCAACCAAGTTCCCAACTAAATAAGTCAATTCTTGCAGCGATAGAAATACTACCTCCGTCTCATAAAAAGTGAATTTAGGATAAGATGTGACACATCCTACTACTATGAATCTGGACATATGTCCATATTCATAGTACTATGTCTAAATTCATGTTACTAGTATATGTCACACCTTCGCCCTAAAAACGAAAATCTAATACTAGGATGTGACACATTAGGATATAACGAATCTAGATATAGACTATATTCAGATTTATTGTATCAGAATGTGTCACATAATGTACGAGGTTAATTTTTTTTCTGGAACAGAGGGAGTATTTGGTTATCCAATGACGTATTCCCTCCGAAAAAAACCAATCTAGAAGGGGTCACAACAGTCAGTTGCACGCAACAGCCGTGCGCAGAGTGCAGACTCAGATCAGAGATTCTTCTTTTTTGTTTGGCTAAAAAAAACAGAACAAATCAAAATAGAAGCTCAAATCTCAACTACGCTGCAGCTTTTTACGCGATTTGTGGTGAAAAGGCAATCGAATATAATAATCGAAAAGCAAAAGCAGCGGGGCCCCACCCCACCACCTCCCTTCTTTCCACGGCGAGCCGGCCGCCGGCCGCAGCCACGACGAGACGACTCGCCGCCGCAACGCGCCCGCGGCCGGAGGCTGGCTAGTTCCGGCGAGGGGGAAGGAGGTGTGTGGTGGATGAGATATACGCACCGCTGCTCGTAGACGAAGCCGTCGAAGCTGAGCAGCCGGGCCGCCGTTGAGCCAGAGCACGAGGGGGTCGTTCGCCGGGTCGCGCTCCGACTCCACCAGGTAGTAGAAACAGGTTCCGCCCGTGCTGCTCCTCCACCGTCACGACCTGCACGCCCCCCACGCCGCCACACGACACGAGCTAGATGTAATTAGCAGCAGCGGCAAGCCAGCAAGCGCGCGCGCGGCGCGGGGCGGAGGCGCGCGCGTACGTACCCGGCGTAGTGCTTCGACGGAGGGCGCCGTCGAATCCCGGGACGCTCTTCACGACCGCGCTCGCCGGCGCGGCCTCGCATACGCCGCCGCCGCCGCCGCCGTAGGCGAGGAAGACGAAAGGGCGATGGCGACGGCGGCGAAGCAGGGGAGCGGCGGCCGCGCCTGGCCATCGATGGTGCGGGTGGTCGGCAGCAGCGTGGCGCAGTGGAGACCGCGGTGGTGGTGGGAAAGTTGAGGCGCACGGATAGAAGAGAGAGAGAGAGAATTGGCGTCCAAGGCACGATGAGAGGCGAGTGACGATGGCGACGGCGTGGGTCTTTTATACCGATTTCTTGGGTGGTGGACTCGCGGACAAATTTGGCGACTTTTGAACCGAATTCTGGCGAGATTCGTCTCTTCGAATTTTGGGAGCGGTTTCGTTGGCTTTTCTTTGCACGCGCGGTTGCGCCTCCTGACGCGAGGCTGGTGGTGTTGAGCGCAACAAAAGCATATGGTTGTGCACTTGTGTTTGGGCCAAGTATAGTACTGTAGTACGGAGTAGCAAGGAGTTACATTGCCGACAAAAATTGGCTGGTTGTCAGCAAAATGACAACACATGTACGGCATCACGACGTTAGCAACGAGCCTCTGCAGTCTCCACCTATTAAGGCCCTGTTTCTTCCAAAGTTTGGGATTATTATAATCCAGATTATTGGAAGTAAGCTTAAAGAAACAGACAACTTATTGAAAGTAACTTATTATAATCTGGAGCCTAACTTATTATAATCTGATAAGCTCATTTAGGTGAGCTTTTTCCAAATTATTGGGTGAAAAACCCACCATGCCACCCCACTCCCTTTTTATACTTGCAAACCCAATAATCAAGCTCTAATAATCTAGGAAAGAAACAACTAACCGCTTATTCTACTACAGATTATAATAATCTAGCTTATAGTAATCTGACACAATAATTTAGATTATAATAATCCCAAGCTGAAAGAAACAGGGCCTAAAGAGCTTTTGGGACGAGGAAAAACCTTGAGTCTGTTGATCTTTTGATAACATTTGATTTCTACCAACTAGACACTGTTGATCTTTTGATAAACATTTGATGATTCATCTAATTAAAAAGAACATATAATGATTTTTTATTTTTATGTGGCTTGGTTTATTATTAAAGTTACATTGAAGCAACATTTTCGTATAATTACACAAAATTTTTTGAAACAACCCGCACAAGATAGTGCGAAGTTTCTACTGATAAAGAAGGAATAAAATACAAGCCTATAGTCCTGGGAGACTATAGTCAAGGAAAAAGAAAATATACAACCACACCACGCGTCTACTCAGATCCTATTGCTAAATACAGTGCACACAACACCCCTAAGGAATCCCCTCTCCCCCGCACTAGCCCGTCCAGCGTGGCCATCTTATGGCGGCAAGCCGCTGCCACAAGAGGACATACACCTGGAACGAAGCTCGCCGCAGGCTTCAACACCCCCCTCATAGCGCAACCGTCGTCGCCGCCTCAACCAGGCTACCCGTGTTCCCAACGGATGCTTGGTCGCATCGTCGTCGCCTCACCGCAGCCATCGCCTCACTGGCAACCGCCGACCACCGGGAGCGTCACCACCGCCGTCGGGCACCACCACGGTCCCCTGGCCGCTCCAAGTCGCGTCGTGCAGTCATCTGCTGTCGTCGGCCGCCCTCCGTCGTCGCCGGCCGAGCTTTGCACGCGCGCCACCGTGGCCTTTGCAGCAGCCGGCTCTCACACATGCCGTCGGTCGCCACCGCGGCCTCCATGAGCGCCGGCCTCTGCTGCCTGCGGCCGCACCTGGGCCGGCTTCTGTTGCTGTCGTCCGCACCTCCGCGCACCGCCGGCCTTCTTCACCGGCGGCTGCCCGCGCAGACGCCACACCGCCTCCGCCTCCCGTCGTCGCCGCCCGAGTAGCTTTGCTCCAGCCAGATCCGGCGCGATCCACCCGTGGGGGGACAGGATCCAGCCGCGGTGCCACCGGATCCGCCGCCTCCACGCCGCATCGTCAAACCTCTGCTCCGTGCGCCAGACCGCCTTCCACGCGCAGAGACGGTGCATCGCCGAGATTTGGCCTCGCCGCCGCCATCCCGGCTAGCTGCACGGATCTCCAGCGGTGCGCTCCGGCGGCGGCGAGGGGAGGGAGAGGAGGAGAGAGGGGAGGCAGCGACGCTAGGTTTTTCCCTCGAGCCGCCCGCGCGTTACACAAAAATTTTGAATAAGCCAAATGATCAAACATCTATAGAATATCAACAACATTATTTATTAAAGAAACAATGGTTATGAGGACAAAAACTCTACAACAGTCGTGTACTCAGATTATTTTATCCCAACGTACACCTAGTTCTTCTGTTTTCTATCTTGACGATTGGCCAAACCATGAGTCGTTAATTAATAGTGATAATTTTCCTCGGGCACTTTTTATTTTCTCTGTGCACGTTTGGGAGAACCATCAGGCGCTACTGACATTTTGGCAACACATCGTGAGGAAATTTTGGCTTCCAAACAAAAATGGGATTTGGATTGTCTGATACACACAAATGGTGAGCCTAGTGCCTGGGAAACCGTCAATTGACATGACATGTTCCAAACATGTTTGCTATTTAGGGATGTGTCTTATTGGCTCTGATTAGCGAGTAAAACGAACGAAGCATCGAAAATAATTTATAAATACCCTCAAACTTATATATCTATACTAATATCGCAGTTTAAAAGTTAATGCTGAAAAAGTAACTACGGTTAAAAGAAACCTAAACTTAAAATAGTTTCAAAATTTAAATTTTGGTTCCAAATAAACCAACAAGCAAGTGATTAGGAGAATGCATTTACTAGTTTGAGGCGTGTTTACAATACTGTATTTATGACATATGGTTATGTCTGCAACGTGTTTAGGACACTTAAGAGTGTTTTACACAGTCACAGAAACATGTCTAACTTCCATTTTGAAACACAGAAATTGAAAAACACATGAGTTTTTTCAAGAATGGTCATTTTGTATAGCCACGGGAAAATACATAAATTGGATGGGTGAGAGAAATAAAATCAACGGAATTTTTTCAAGAGGGTGAACTGCACGCTAACTTTCAGTTAATTAAAGTCTCCATGCACTGAGGCATTCGAAATGAATTTTATAGATCCATTGATCCAATGGTGCCCAATCCTTTCTTCCAAATGGCAATATCGAAAAAAAAAATTCATATATGACTCAAATATTACAAGCATCCTCGATTTATCCTTTAGAATGCCCCCAAGGTTGACGAGCATGTGCGGAACATGTTTGTAAGTTCGCCTTCTTCTTTTTTTTTTTTTTTTCAGGGACGGATGAAAAAACCTAGGATTGTCCATCTATACAATTGTAGACTGCTACTTGCTAGTGTTTTACATTCATGGGTTGAATATACGACGGACGAGACTTTAGGACACATTATGGATTATAGTGTAGCAAGCACATTCCCCAACCTCCTATAAGCAACAAAGTTTTTTCCAAAGTACTTTCTTTATCAATATTTTTTATAGGAAAAAGTCCATTTTATTCTCCCTCGAACAATGGATCATTTATCCCCCTAAATTAAACTTTTTTCTCTAATTTTACCTCTTAAATTATTAAAAAGGTTTACTTTACTCCTAATACTAGTTGTATTTTCAGCTGAAACTTTTTAGGTCCATAGATGTCACCATTATTAAATTTCAAAAATATTTTCATCGCTATTGCTTAAGCTTCAAATTTTTGAAGTTTACATCAGTACTAAGTGCCTGCAGACTATGTAAATTGTGAGAAAAAAATTTAAAAAATATTGAGACATAAGTTCTAAATGTATCTATATTCTTCCGAATTTTCAGTACAAAATATGACTTGTATAAAGAGAAACAACAAGAGAAATAGCATTTGGGAAGTGCATTGTACTTATTTCAATAGTTCGGAGTGTAAAATGAGAAAAAAATAGTTTAGGGGTTAAGTGCTACTGTGAAATAGTTTTGGAGAGTGAAATAGACATTTTCTTTTTTATAAACATTTTTTAAGTCAACCTTTTAACTTTTGTAATATTTAATTCGTTCATTTGTGTTCTTAAATAATTGGCATAATCTCAAGTCTCAACTTCGTCCATATCATCCAATCAACTACCAGTACTTGGAACGCATATGCACGAGGAACAAATATTGTTTGAAGTCCAATATTAGTAGCTGTGAAAGGAGTAAGAGATACTTTGGTGGTAAGAAACCTTCCAATATACTCCCTAAGTTTTAAAATATAAGGCCCAAAAATCAAGAAGCAATTATTATCATCTTATTGTTTGAATCATCCTAATAAATACTGTAGGATCGAACATAGGTAACCAAGCCTACCAGAGGGGGTGAATGGTAGGGAAAACCAAAAACCCAAAAACTTTTAGTGGAAATAAAAGTTACCCTCAAATCGATGGAGATCTTGACGTAGTCCTGTCATCACTGGTCTGACCGCACGCACGCCGCCGGTCTAACCGCCATCTTGTCACCGTTTGAACCTCTTGCCAGTTAGACCGCTGTCTTGCCTCCGGTAAAACCATCAAGATACAGAAAAATACGTATCGACAAAACACTTGAAAGTATATCAACTTTATTGCATCAATATGTGTTTACAAAGTGCACCTAAAGCGCTACTCTCTCAACTCACGAATTAGAATTGAATCCTCAAAATAAACCCTAACTTTTCTCTCCCAAAGAATCGATCTCTTGTAACCTCAACCCCTTATCTATTTATACCTAAAAATCCCCTACTTAAAATAGGTGTAAAACTTCTATTCACGGTACCCTCAATTTCCAATCCAATCACAATTTACAAAACCCGCAGCCGAAGATGCCGCATCCGAGTCACACTCGGTCTCCCCGAGCGCACGTCCTTGGCAATCTCGGCTTGCCAGCCAATCGAGCATCCTTGCCGCATGGGCCTGCTCGGTGCCATCCAACAGAGCCACCAGCCGACGCAACTAGCTGCACATGTACAGCACCGTACATACTGCATACCTACACGCTACAGTACCTCGCGTACTGTAGCACCATATACTTCTCATCGATTTCCTTCAACCAATTTCCTTCGCGAACACCGACGCTTTTACACACACCTCGTGAAGCCCATTGCAAAGATCTCTCCTACACAGTGTCCATCCACCGTATGCTATCTCGTATCCAACTTCGTCACCCGGTATTCTTGACCGTATAGACCACAACTCCTCCCTGACTCTAGTCCCGATCCTCACGGTTAACCGAAGTTGACCTCCAAGAGTTCTAACTCTAGTCACCTTCTCACATGATATCCTGGCTGCATTAGACCTCTGTTTCTCCCCGAGTATAGTCCCGGTCCTCACCATTGACCAAGGCTAACCTCAAGTCACTTGCACACAATCTATCTATCTATCTACTACCTCCGTTTTTTAATAGATGACACCATTAACTTTTTCTCACATGTTTGACCATTCGCCTTATTTAAAAAATTTACGTAATTATAATTTATTTTGTTATGAGTTGTTTTATCACTCATAGTACTTTAAGTGTGACTTATATATTATATATTTGCATAAAATTTTTGAATAAGACGAATGGTCAAACATAAAAGAAAAAGTCAACGGCGTTATCTATTAAAAAATAGAGGGAGTATTATATACTAAAAGTGCATTAAACTTCCTACAAACACTATTAAACCGCCACATGGCATCTCTACAAACGTTTCTAGGCCGCCAAATGGCGTTCTAATAAATTAGAGAAATTTTAAGAAAAAACAAAATATATCTAACCATTGATTTTCATTTAATCTGGTGGACCCATATTTTCTAATCGTTAGATGTAACACAAAAATTTAGAAAGCGCCACGTTCTATGTTGATCCATCCCGTACGTGTACATGCGTTCTCACGTACATACTTCGTACGTGCCCGGCCCCCCTTCCCTTCTTTTCTTTTTTCTTTCACTCTCATAAGATAAAAACCAAATTAATAATTTCACCCAATAGTTCTAAAAATATATGTTATTCTGAGTTGTATTCTACAATACACACATCATCGAAACATCCATAAAAAATCTAAATAAATGAATAAAATGCATTATATAATTGTATGTTGTATAATAAAATTAGACTTGCATTTTCAAAAATAAAACAACTCCAGTTGTGAGTAACATTTCTCAAAATTACTCACTCCCTACTATAAAAAATATTGATATATCAAAATAATATTACTAAATTTATCATAAATGTATTTTCATGTATTGTGAGTTATCTTTATTTATATATTATTACTAAAAGTCTATAAAACTTTCTAAAAACGCTCATAATTCACCACATGACATCTCTACAAGCGCTCCTAGGTCGCCAAGTGGTGCTAATAAGTTAGAGCAACTCTAAGAAAAAAACAAAATATCATGTCGATGTCTTTCATCTCCTACTTACTCCCTCCGTCCCAAAATAAGTGCAGTTTTACACTATTCATGTTCAACGTTTGACCGTCCGTCTTATTTGAAAATTTTTTATGATTAGTATTTTTATTGCTATTAGATGATAAAACATGAATAGTACTTTATGTGTGACTAAATGTTTTTAATTTTTTCACAAATTTTTCAAATAAGACGGACGGTCAAACGTTGAACGTGAATAGTGCAAAACTGCACTTACAGTCTTAAATTTGTTATTTAGGTATTAAAAACTTAATATGTAGTATGCAATATACTTGGTCAATCCTAGCCTAAAATATCAATCGTATGTCCTCCCTGCTCCCCATATATGTAAATTTTATATACAAGTCACTATTTACTAATCACCAAGTCATATTACATATGAGATATCCGTGCACAATGCACCTAATGGTTAGTTCAATAATAAGCTAAAATTTTTTTTCATCGGATTATATTCATGTGTGGTCTTATTTTAAAGATTTAATTGCAACGAATTTAATGGTGCAATCGGATCATGATTTGGATAAATATTTTGAGAGAAAAAATAGTTTGAAATATGTTTGATACATGCATGATGGATGGTTAGTGCACCTGTGTATGGATCGGACGGTTGCGGAGGCGTCCGATTTTTCGTCTCGCGTCGTACGTCCGACGCGTAGAGCTCTCCCAATTTATTACAAAACCCGCAGCCGAAGATGCCGCATCCGAGTCACACTCGGTCTCCCCGAGCGCACGTCCTTGGCAATCTCGGCTTGCCAGCCAATCGAGCATCCTTGCCGCATGGGCCTGCTCGGTGCCATCCAACAGAGCCACCAGCCGAAGCAACTAGCTGCACATGTACAGCACCGTACATACTGCATACCTGCACGCTACAGTACCTCGCGTACTGTAGTACCATATACTTCTCACCGATTTCCTTCAACCAATTTCCTTCGTGAACACGGACGCTTGCACGCACACCTCGTGAAGCCCATTGTAAAGATCTCTCCCACACGGTGTCCATTCACCGTGTGTCATCTCGTATCCAACTTCGTTACCCGGTATTCTTGACCGTCTAGACCTCAACTCTTCCCTGAGTTTAGTCCCAATCCCCACGGTTGACCAAAGTTGACCTTCAAGAAACCTGACTCTAGTCACCTTCTCACATGATATCCTGGCCGCACTAGACCTCTGCTCCTCCCTGAGCATAGTCCCGGTCCTCACTATTGTCCAAGGCTAACCTCAAGTCACCTGCAGACAATCTATCTATCTATCTATTATCTATTATATACTAAAAGTCCATTAAACTTTCTACAAACGCTCTTAAACCGCCACATGGCATCTCTACAAACGTTTCTAGGCCGCCAAATGGCGTTCTAATAAATTAGAGAAATTTCAAGAAAAAACAAAATATATCTGACCATTGATTTTTATTTAATATGGTGGACCCATATTTTTTAATCGTTAGATCTAACATAAAAAATTAGAAAGCGCCACGTTCTATGTTGATCCATCCCGTACGTGTACATGCGTTCACGTACATACTTCGTACGTGCCCCCCTTCCCTTCTTTTCTTTTTTCTTTTTTTTTCACTCTCATAAGATAAAAACCAAATTAATAATTTCACCCAATAGTTGTAAAAATATATGTTATTTCGAGTTGTATTCTACAATACGCACATCATCGAAACATCCATAAAAAATCTAAATAAATGAATAAAATGCATTATATAATTGTATGTTGTATAATAAAATTAGGCTTGCATTTTCAAAAATAAAACAACTCCAGTTATGAGTAACATTTCTCGATCAAAATTACTCACTCCCTACTATAAAAAATATTGATATATCGAAATAATATTACTAAATTTATCATGAATGTATTTTCATGTATTGTGAGTTATCTTTATTTATATATTATTACTAAAAGTCCATTAAACTTCCTAAAAACGCTTATAATCCGCCACATGGCATCTCTACAAGCGCTCCTAGGTCGCCAAGTGGTGCTCTAATAAGTTAGAGCAACTCTAAGAAAAAAACAAAATATCATGTTGATGTCTTTCATCTCCTACTTAGGTTTTAGTTTGATTTAGCTTATTAGGTGTGCTTATCTAGGACACGCAAAATGATACGGGTCATTAGCATATAATTAATTGTGCATTAAATATTAAAAAACACAAATGAATCTAATTGATTTATTAAAAAAAATCTTTTATATAAAACGTATTTATAAAACACGTACCGCGTATAATGCACCGTTTAGTAGTTCGAGAAACGTACTCGCTTAAAAAATCTTTTATATAAAACGTATTTGTAAAACACGTACCGTGTAATGCACCGTTTAGTAGTTTGAGAAACGTACTCGCTATAAATAGGGACTAGAATCCTATGAGCATTTTACAATACTGTCTTAAATTTATTGTTTAGGTATTAAAAACTTAATATGTAGTATGCAATATACTTAGTCAATCCTAGCCTAAAATATCAATCTCATGTCCTCCCTGATCCTCATATATGTAAATTTTATATACAAGTCACTATTTACTAATCACCAAGTCATATTACATATGAGATATCCGTGCACAATGCACCTAATGGTTAGCTAATATCTAATGAGCATGTAGGTCATGAAGCACTGAAGATAAAGAGCAATACTAAGTGTGCAATGATCAACAGATGATAGGTAGGTAGAGGATGCAACCAATCCACCACAAATAATAGTTGACTACAAGTAGATTATGACTAAGCAATAGCATTTCTATACTCCTACAAAATGCTCCTAAGATGTTATGTGACGCTTTAATTAGAGGAGAATATAAGAAAACTATAAAATAAAAGAAAAACAAATATTCATCAATTTACACTCAAAATCGGTGATCCATTATTTTCAACCATTAAATTAGATCTATGAAAGTAATCCTTATTACTAAAAAACCGTCTAATCCCTCCTTAAGTACATACACAACTCCTATGTATGTACATCCGCAAGATATATAAAAAGAAAAAAAAAGAAGAGTGTATATATGATATGTCCCATCTGATAGTTTTCTGTTTTTTCAAATTGAGCATATACATAATGACCACTCTTAGCTGGTAAAAGAAGTCGTGCTATGGTGCCACCTCAGGCCACCCGTTGCTCCTCCTTGCCGTCAAATTTTTAAACGTACCTTTTTACTAACAATGTAAGAGGCAATTACAGGAGCTTATATAAATGCGTGTAGACGCACTATCAATACAAATATGTACACCCTATACTTATGATAGACAAATATTCGTACGAAAAGAGAAAAACAAACATCCATATGAGAGACTACTATCCGCTAGAAAAAAAAACATACATGTAACTACATTATATCTCTTTTTATGTCGTTCTCATCCAAATAGTGTTAACAATTAGTGCAAATAATTTTAACAAATTCCATCGAATATTAATCCCCACGAACATGCATAGGTAAATTAGATGTATAACACAAGAAAAAAAAACCAAAACCTATATAACTTGTATGTTAGCAAAGGATCACAGTTTGAGAAAAAAAAATTTACGTGGTCCTCACCACCGAAGCTATTAGATTTTTCGAAGTAGAATCCAATGATCAACCCTTCTAATTTTTAAAACAGAAAGTTATATATATACCACTAAAATTTAGTAGTATCGATTAACACCCTAAACAAACTATGTATACTCTATATAATAAATCAACTCAAGAAATAGAAAAAACTATTTTCATCATCTCCATTTTCTCTCACTCATACCGTGCAGGGTGCCAAGCATGGATCTCAACTGGCTATATTGTAGTAACTATGGCAAGAGTAATGCATTATTGAGGTGAAGTCGTCTTACCCAAACTGATCTACCTTATTTTAAACTGTTAGATATATATTAAAAAGACCTACTGATTGATCAGACCGTATGTACAGCACATGTATCCAGTTCCCTCCTCACAGACGGAACGAACCCACTGGATCTCGCCTCTTTGTTTTCCTTAGAGCAGGTACAATAGCAGGCTATAAGCCAGCTATAAACATATTTTAAAAGAGATAAATGAAGAGAGAGAAGAGCAGCGGGCTACAAATCTGTAGCCAGCTGCAGCACGGACTCCAAGACGTAATGTGTGTATGACAGATGAAACCAGATATTAATAGTATAGTAAGCAACTATTGTATGAATTGGCTATTACATTAGCTATAGATGATTTGGAGCTAATAGTGGACTATACTATTAAACTTGCTCTTACAACAATTAAGTTAACCACTGAAGGTAGACTAATTACTTCATACCATTAGACATCTAACGACTTTCTACCAACTTAATTTATATTTCTCAACTTGTAAACCAGGTCTATTTACCTATACAAATATATAAAGCTAAATCAATCTACAAAGATACAAATAAATCCGTCTATGAATGAAGCTCTTTTTTATTACTATATATCTCCGTCTTATAATGGATCCTAACATTTTATACCCCCTCCATCCCAAAATATAACAACTTTTAGCACTTACAGTTTGTCCCAAATATAGCAACATTACCATCAACATTCCCGTCCCAACCAATCACAATCCTCCACCTTTCACTGTTCTCACCTATCTCCACTTCTCAACCCAACATATTAATTCTACCTACTTTCTTAATAACTGTATCCAACTCTAAAATTTCTTATATTCTGGGACGAAGGGAGTAGAAATCAAGGAGGAAT
>CM020183.1:2447093-2504332 GCA_009805545.1 Oryza longistaminata
ACACCAATTTTTTGAAACAACCCGCACAGATAGTGCGAAGTTTTACTGATAAGAAGGAATAAAAATACAAGCCTACAGCCTGGGAGACTATAGTCAAGGGGAAAAGAAATATACAACCACCCACGCGTCTACTCAGTTCCTATTGCTAAATACAGTTGCACACAACACGCCCTAAGGAATCCCCTCTCCCCCGCACTAGCCGTCTAGCGTGGCATCTTTATGGCGGAAGCCGCTGCCACCAAGAGGACATACACTGGACGAAGCTGCCGCAGGCTAACACCCCCCTCATAGCGCAACGTCGTCGCCGCCTCAACCAGGCTACCCGTGTCTCCCAACGGATGCTTGGTCGCATTCGTCATGCCTCACCGCAAAGCCATCGCCTCACTGGCAACCGCCGACCACCGGGAGCTCACCACGCCTCGGGCACCACCACGGCCCCCTGGCCGCTCAATCGCGTCGTGCAGTCATCTGCTGTCGCTGGCCGCCCTCCGTCGTTCGCCGGCCGAGCTTTGCACAGTGCGCCCCGTGGCCTGCGAGCGCCCGGCCCCACCGCCGCCGGGTCGCCACCGCGCCTCCATGAGCGCGGCCTCTGCTGCCTGCGAGGCCGCACCCTGGGCCGGCTCCGTTGACTGTCGTCGCAACCTCCGCGCGCGCCGGCTTCTCCACCGGCGGCTGGACTCGCCGCCGGCGCCACAGCCTCCGCCTCCCGTCGCGCCGCCCGAGTAGCTTTGCTCCCGGCCAGATCCGCACGATCCACCCGTGGGGGGACCGGAATCCAGCCGCGGTGCACGGACCGCCGCCTCCACGCCACGTCGGTCAAAGCCTCTGCTCCTGCGCCATCCCGCCTTCCACGCCAGGACGGTGCATCGCCGAGATTTGGCCTCGCCGCCGCCATCCCGGTGGCTGACGAATTCTCCAGGCGCTTGTCGCTCCGCGGCGGCGAGGGGAGGTAGAGGAGGAGAAGGAGGGGAGGCGGCGACGCTAGTTTTTCCCTCGAGCCCCCTCACCCGCGTCACAAAGTTTGATAAGCCAATGATTCAAACATTCTATAGAACATCAACAACTTATTATTAAAGAAACAATGGTTATAGGACCAAAAACCTCTACAACAGTCGTGTACTCAGATTATTATCCCCCCCAACGTACACCTAGTTTCTTCTGTTTTCTATCTTGACGATTGGCCAAACCAGAGTCGTTTAATTATATAATAGTTGATAATTTTCCCGGGCAACTTTTTATTTTCTCTGTGCCACGTTTGTGGAGAGAGAACCATCAGGCGCTACTGAACATTTTGGCAACACATCGTGAGGAAATTTTGGCTTCCAAACAAAAATGGGATTTGGATTGCTGATACACACAAATGGGAGCCCATGCCTGGGAAACTGTCCAATTGACATGAATGCGCCAACATGGTTTGCTATTTAGGAGTGTCTTATTGGCTTGATTAGCGAGTAAAACGAACGAAGCATGCGAAAATAATTTATAAATACCCTCAAACGTATTATATCTATACAAATATGCAGTTAAAAGTCAATGCTTAAAAGAACTCGGTTAAAAGAACCTAACTTAAAATAGTTTAAAATTTAAAATTGTTCCAAATAAAACAACAAGAAGTGACTTAGGAGAATGAATTTACTAGTTTGAGGCGTGTTTACAATACTGTATTTATGACATATGGTTATGTCTGCAACGGTTTGGACCTGAGGTGTCTTTACAGTCACAGAAACATGTTTTAGCTTCCCCATTCTTGAACCACAGAAATTGAAAAAACACATGAGTTTCTTTCAAGAATGGGTTCATTTTGTATAGCCACCAGGAAAATACATAATTGGATGGTGAGAGAAATAAAATCAACGGAATTTTTTCAAAAGGTGAACTGCACGGCTAACTTTCAGTTAATTTAAGTCTCCATGCATTGAGGCATTCGAAATGAATTTTTATAGGATCCATTGATCCAATGTGCCAATCCTTTCTTCCAAAGCAATATCAAAAAAAAAAAATCATTATGGACGTCAATATTACAAGCATCCTCGATTTAATCCTTTCGAATGCCCCCAAGGTTGACGAGCATGGGCGGAACAATGTTTGTTAAGTTCGTTTCTTTTTTTTTTTTCCAGGAACGGATGTAAAAACATAGGATTGTCCATTCTATATACCAATTGTAGATTTGCGACTTTTAGATTGTTCTACATTCATGGGCGAATATACGGAGGACGAAGGACTTTAGGACATATTATGGATTATAGTTGTGGCAAAGCACATTTCCCCAACCTCCTAGCAACAAAGTTTTTTCCAAAGTACTTTCTTTATCCAAACTAGGAAGGTAGCCCCGCGAATGCGCGCGGCATGTATCCATAGATGGCATTGCTTAGAAAATTTTATAACCTATTATGTAGCTTTATGCCATATAATATTAATCGACTTTAAGCAATTTCTATAATCTTCTTCATCAATCTAAATAAAGACAAATTTAGTATATTTAGAAACAAAAAAAAAATCTAACAAATTAAATGTAATTTTTAAAAGGTAGCGTGTTTCTTTTAGGGATAACTTTTTTCTATCAAATCTTAAAAATACTTTAATTTGCTATCAAAGCTGTTTTATTTGTACCGTCTAGCTAGCGATTCTTTTATGTTGGTTTATTGATGCAGTTTAATTATTACTACATATGAATAGGACAGAGATGATATACAATGTATCCAGGGTCTCGTATCCCTATGATATCTGTGATCTATTGTATTTTCTTAAAAAGAAAAAACCTAATCACACTTGACCCTTCAAAAATTAAATTTAATAGTAAGAAATATGAACTTCTAAACCGATTATGTATGTAACCTTAGTATGTTGCTTATATTGCAATAATATGCCAGAGAATTCAATAATACTGTGGCAGTCGATAGAGAAAAAAAATTAATCAAGCACTTAATTAAAAAAATTGAGTGATGCCAAGGAAAGTATTATATCTAAGACAAAAAGAATGAACAAAATAATTATAAGATATTTTCACCAATAAGTTTCAATTAATGTAGTGCATATTGCATTTATTTTTCTATTTTCTTTTGTTTTGTTTTATACAAGTCAACACGAATGCGTGGCCAGCATCTAGTTGGGTTTTGAGAGCATATTAAGGATGAATATCACCGCGAGAAAATCTTACCACACGTGATATATTTCACATTTTTTGTAGTATCTTATATAATTTTAAACCTATTAGTTACCTTTATACCATATCATATTCAAATAATTTCTATAAGCAATTATTTATTAAATCTCTCATCATCTAAATAGTAAGGTTTAGACTGTATTTTGTTTCGAAAAACAATGCCCTACCAAATTTAAATGTGAAATAAGCAGGTGCTTTTGTGTTTTTTTAATTGGATTACTGATTGCTAGGTCGCCATTATTTATTTGACAGATGTATTGCGGCTGACAACATGAGAGGCTACACTACATTCAATGGGTTTGTAATATGATTGCATTAGTTTTGAGAGACAATTCCATCTATGAGCATTTATTTAGAGTGTGTGCGAGGTTCCACATAGCCCATTATGAATACTATGGATGGTTAGATATAATTGGTAATAATTATTATTTGCATGTGATGTATATAAAAACATCGTTGTATAATATATGTATGAGGAGGACCCGTAAGATTATAATATGATATAATATAAAGCAAATAGCCAACATGTCTTAATTTGTTGATTTGATTTAGAAAAACTAAAAGCTGCTCAAGGTATCTTAAATTAAACGTGTAGATCGTCTTAAAATAATTGTTTATTTACAACACCAAGGATCACTCCTATTGAATCCTAGCGCTTGCATTTCACACCTAAGCAGTCTCCGGTGAGGTAAATATATTAATAATTTATGATGATAAATTATGGACAATTGAATATCTGTATTTAAGGAAAAAAAATCAGGAACTGGATGCATGCATCAATCGAGCACACCGAGGCCATATATAATTATCCGCCTTAATGTCAATTGATAAATCAAAGCAATCAAATAAATAAACGGTTCAGCTACCAGATGTAATTGTCCATGTGACATGCATGTGGTCCGCGATAGAAGGGTACGGGGATTTAGTTTTTGATCCAATGGTCAATAGTATTGGCGATCCACCGCTTTAAATGAAAAATTGAAAATTGACGCGTTAGAATTTTTCTTAGAATTTTCTTTAAATTATTAGAGCACCATGTGCGGTTAGGGAGCGTTGGTAGCGAGTCCACGTGACGGCTAGAGTGTTTGTAGGGAAGTTTAATGACTTTTAGTACTCCCTCCATTTTATTAATAGATGACGCTGTTGACTATTTCACATGTTTGACCATTTCGTGCTTATCAAAAATTCATTGCAATGTTAAGATATTAATCACACTTAAAGTACTATGGAGTGATTTAAAAACAACTCATTAACAAAAAAATTATAATTACGTAAATTTTTTTTGAAATAGACGAATGGTCAAACATGTGATAAAAAGGTTCAACGGCGTCATCTATTAAAAACAGAGGTAGTATATAATAGATAGATGATGAAATAGATAAAATCAAACATGTTGATAAAAAGTCAACGCTGTTTAAATTTATTATCATAAAAATTTTATTCTTAAACTTCGCTTTACGTACAAAGAAGGGTTGAACGAAATATGGATCAAAACTAAGGGAATCCACCGTGAAGCAGCACGGTTTAGAGCGTCACCATGGCTGTCTCATCGCGATTTGATTGAGCCACTCCCATCCATGCCAAGGACAATGTAAAACTAAATAGGCACATGGGACATAATATTAGATCTGGTATGCTATCAGTGACACAGAGTATTTACTTTATAGTACGTTGTATTGGCCATAGGAGTGTGCATGAGTATACTCAATAAAGCAGTACATATTAGAGCATTTTAGTAGCATCCAGGAATAATTATTATATTGGAGCGCTCCTCCACATGGTCTTGCGAGGAGGTGTTAGTCATTGAAGCATGCGATCCAGCTTCCTGATTTTTTCTAAATTACACGATATATCATGTACAACCATAATTTAGGTGCATCATAAATTATTTAAATATATTTCTCACGATGAGGAAGGAGAGATGATGGTGTTTCAAGGCTACCATGTTGATCGACGATCGGCAATGCCAGCTTACGATTTCCTACGAATTAGCGCGCGAGTGTGAATTCTCGATTCGACTCGTATAGCAATAAACACCGTCTGGTATCTCGACGGATCGTGACCAACGTATTCCATTTTACAATAGACTACGACGTTGATGTCCCAAAGGCTATGAGCTGTCTTCTATTCAAGGAATTTACCGCACAATTCTAGAACGGCGACCCTGAGTCGTTTGTTGCTATTTTGCTTAATCTCTATCACATACTCATATAATCATATCAATTATTAACTCCGTGACGTTGGGAATCCTTCATCATTAAGAGGTATATTATACAACGAGTATTTATAATTACATCACATGCCAAAATAATATTACAACACTATATCTAACCATCCAATCGTTATCAATAATAGGCTATGTGAACCTCGCACATCACTCTAAATAAAAATGCTCAATAGATGGGATTGTCTCTTCAAACTATGCAATCATATTACAAACCCAATGAATGTAGTGTAGCCTCTCATGTTGTACCCAATACATCTGTAATAAATTAATGGTGCGGGACCTAGTCTAAAATCAGTTTCTCACTCACATATAGAATTAAACATAGAAAAAATTCACACCTGGCTGTGTTTACATTAATATTGAAGTGTATTGGTCATGTTTTCCGTAGATACCATATACATGAAGTGAGCTCTACCTTCTTTATTTCAGTTTAGAATGTGATCGATAAAGATATAAATATATTGTGGCGGTATGAATTATTTGAAATGATATGGTATATAGAGGAGGTGACGTTACTATGAGTGTAGATATAAGATATATTAATATGGATACTATAGAAGATATATACGTAATCTAAATAAATAGAATAATATTGTGTTACAAAGTGCTACTCAAAACAAGTGTGGGCTTGACTTCTTCTCCACACGAATTAGTAGTTTAGTAATCCATACCTCGCAATATATAATACTGCCTATATTTTCTCAACATCCCACATAACGCATAACTCGATAGCATGGTCGTCACGTCATTACTGATCCGGTGCAACCTCCACTTATAAAACTAAAACATATATTAAAAATACATAGAAAAAATTCCAATACAATGCCAATCTACATGACATAACATTATAGTGTTGAACCTATAGTATATGAGATCGCGAAAATCTTATATATTATTTTTCATCTCTCCGTATTATGTCTCCCTTCAATATTATTATCCTCATTCTCTACAATCACATGCAATTTATCATCATTGATTTAATAAGCTTATACTCTTTAGATTAATTTTTTTGTCATACCGTGATCGTTTACGCCACCCGATCAGATGTAAAACATCGGAGATGCCTACGGATTATCGAATAGTCTTCTTCGCTTGCTCATTCTTCTTTTCTCTCTGTTGACGTTATAGACAAAAATGATCTGTAAGAGCAAATCAGCAGCCCTATACTAAGGTTTAACGTACTGTACGGTACACTGTACATCATGCAAATGTCGGATTTAGAAGTATTACCTAGCTTGATTTTTTTCATTTCTCTTTTCCTACCTCTTACTATTAAATTATACTAACTATTTCTTACATAGAGATACTTAGCTTTTGATACCTGATATAACGGAGATTCTGTTCATCTCCGTTTTAGTAATATCCGTTATGCAAATTAAATTCTATGTATCACAACAATGAATATTCCACATGAGATGGAAACGAATTAGATACTCTAGAAAGAATAACAAACGTTGAGGTTTCAAATCCATGATTCAATACTACAAACATGTTTCTATTACGCTCTACGAATTGTGATTAGTGTATATTCAGAATGATGAGTTCAATCTAAGTGTGTTTCAACAAAATTCATGAAACTAATCAACTTTACTAAACTAATATCTCATACTCACGAGCCCATTCCGACTGTATGCCTCAATGGACGAGTATGCATAGATATTTAGTAAAAAGACTCTTTTATGATTTATATCCAATAAACTACTTTTATAAGAATTTGATACCAGATTAAAATCTTCACCGCATTACAAGAATACACCATTAACACACTCATTTGTTATCAAGTAATTACTAGTGTTAATTGAAATTAGTTATACATACAAAGTGAGTTATCTCGTGACAATATTATCATTAGTAAAATTTTTGTATAACTATATTTGTAGAAACAAGGTGTTCTCAGATAACGAGTGTAAGATTATAGAAAACTATGTTTAGTGTTCTCTACTGATATGAACAAGCAACATGTTGGTCTCGAACGTGTAAAATCTTTCACCATGTATTTCATAAAATTATGACATATTAAGCTAATGTCATCCAGAATTAGTTATTTATTGTTCACAACTTATATCTAAGCAATGTCATTATCCTTATCGATGATAGTTTGTAATTTCGTATGGGTCCACCCGCTGGCGACACATATGTACGCTCCCATTTTTTTGTGTGTCAATTTAGACTAACACAATTGTTCCTCAGATTGACCTAATAGTAACCTTCTGAGATGAGTAAAACTTTACTGATGTTGACTGATATTAGAGGTGTGTGTGCGAGAGATGAGTTGATGAACATCCTTTCGCTACCATCTCGCGCTGATAACAAATCTCTTATAATATTGTCATTACTCTAAGGGTCCTCGAACACGGTCCGATCGTCGATATTGCCCTCAAAATGACATGAGTTTTAAATACTCGAAGTCGCAATCTTACAATGGTTATATAGATGGACAATCCTTACGTAGTTGTATTACAACTCACTCTCCTACCGAAAAAAATAATAACTTGGACTTACAAACATGTTTGCCAACGCGCAGCGTGATCAACAGTTTCAGAATCAAAACTCAATATCGGGGACATTATCGATAAAGCGGGTTAAATATATCTTGTATGTTGCATTCGTATTTGTAATATTATATTGACGATTCATAATATGAATTTTTTTTTTGATATTGCTTTTGGAGAAAGGATTGCGGCACCATTGGTGTGAGTCTCTTATAATTTATAAAGATGTTTAGATTCTTAGTACAATTTCAACTGTAACGTAAATGGTTGCCTCAATCTGCGATCAATTGAGAGATCTGGTAAATTTAAACTGATAAAAGTTATATGTTCGGAGAGTAAACACACTTATGTGATATAAAAAATTATGGTTTTCTCGTATGACATATTGTGCAATGTATTCGGTCACCCATCAATTTATGGTTTTGTAGTATCTCTTGTCCTCTCGGATGGCTAGATATCGAGACGAGAGTGTTGCGGTATGCTGTGACGTAGAACCTGTAATATGTTTTGCTTGTTCTCTCGCGCTCGTACGTCCCTCCGTACGCGTTTTCAGAGTCGGTAAGCTTCACCCCAAGTTTTCTGTAGACTTGTACAAAAACACCACGTCAGCAAGGGTCCTAAACAGTTCGCGGGAAGATGACCCATAGCACTCAGAGTCATACATCAAAATACTCGGGAGTTTCTCCGTAACACACCGCGCTCCAAAACGTCACTACTAAATGTCCAATATCTCGGCTAACTTGCCACATGTGCTTCGGTCGTGGCATTTCTACTTTGGAATCGCCGCTTAAATATTAAAGAGGCCTCTCTATTTGTGATAGCATTTCTCACGAAGCTGGCAGCTCTCTACCCGCTCGAATTGTACTGTTTTCCTTGCACATGTACAGCACCGGACAACTAGCAATTCTGCACGCTACAAGTACCTCACGTAACTGATAAGCTTTGCACCTTTTTATAACTACTTCGACTTCATTTGCGATATTTCTATCAACGCAATTTAACTCAAGTTGCTTACGCGGAACAGGCCAACGGCTATTTGCTACAGCACATATACTTTCTTTCTGATGGAACTGTCGCTTCGTTGTCAAACCCTCTCCCACACGCGTGAATGTTCCAAGACCAATAATATCACCCACATCCGCGGTGCCATCTACGATACCAACTTCGTTCATCCCGCAAAGCGATGTTATGGTTCAGCATTGGATCGATGTTCCATTGACAGTATTTTACCTCCACAGAGCTCCTCCTCAGCTGCTCGTACTCGGTACCCTTGTGATTGCTACCTCAAGACCAATCCAATTCGCACATTTCCTGATAGATGTGTTGTGACCGTCCAACAGCAAATTTTCCTCACACCTGGACATGTGGCTTGGCACAATACTATATCATCACGATCTCGATATTCTGTAGCGCCACACTAAGACTTTGCATTGGTCTCCTCTCCTCAAGAGCCATAGGTGCACAGAGAAAAATAACCAGAAGTCTCGCTCCCTCTTGAGAGCAAAAGTGTGCGAACCTCATCCAGTTACTTATACTAATGTCTAACACATAACTCCTATCATAGTCGTGATCTTTGGCACTCAATATACAGTTTCAACGATATAGAAAATACAGAAGTAATACATAGGTGTGATAACTGCCTCATGGTGATAAAAATATACCTTGTGAGACGCATCTACCGTATATGATGACAGTACTTTTTATACCGCTGCACCTCCATAGTAGCCAATAAACTTTGATTTTCCTACTATAACGCTTAATAAATAAATGGCTCGAATTTCAGTTATTCGCTATTCGTCATTACGATAACGTTTCGATAGGTGCCAGCTCATATAAGATGAGTCACAATCTCTATATTTAGTATATTATTGACGAGAAATTTTCAAGACAAAGAAAACAAGACAGCTATATCTGCGAACTGAGTATAAGAAATTATATCATTTACTACATCCAATATAAAAGAACTATGACAGCGGCGCCCCACGTTCTCCCTTGTGTCTGTACTTCCCACTCCCTATCTGCTGTAATGCGTTCCCTCGTCCACTTACTCTGCGTACGTGCCCTCTCTCTCTATCTCTTTCTTTCTTTGTGCGCTTTTCGACGTCCTCATACAGATCAAAATCGCAAATAGATGAATTTCCATCGCCAATACGTAGTGCTAAGTATATGTTATGGTCGAGTTATCTAACAATACGCACGATCACGAAAACACCATAAAAAATCTAAATAAATGAAAAAATGCATTATATAATTGTATGTTGTATAATAAAATAACTTGCCATTTTCAAAAATAAAACCAACTTCCATATGAGTAGATTTGCTCGATCAAAAGGTCTCACTCGGCGGCGAGGCCCAAATCTCTACTATAAAAAATGACTGAGTAATATCGAAATAATATACAAATTGCTCTAATCGTATGACATTCTGTCACTTGTTCGAAATGTGACTCGTGAGTGTAATCTTATTTTAAATACATTACTAAGTCCATTAACTTCCTAAAAACCTTATAGAGCACTGCCGACCCTGAGCGCAGTCTCCTACAGGATGCTGCTCTGACTGGATCGCAAGTTGGTCGCGTTCTGAGATAGTTGAGCAACTCTAAGAAAGAGACAGAGCGAGATGTCATGTCGTGAGTCTTCCTCATCTCCTACTTAGGTTTTAGTTTGATTTAGCTTATTAGGTGTGCTTATCTAGGACACGCAAGGATGTATAAGCGGGTCACTCCTAGCAGCTCTGATAAATTGTGCAGCTGGATGTCCTCATTAAAGAATACACACTGACTCTCAACTTGAGAGTGTTATTTAATAACAGTAAAACCGTGCTATTCTTAGGCCTAGTGAAGCACGAGAGTATTTATACACCTAACTCGCGTACCGCGTATCAAGCTCGCAACCGTTAGTAGTGTGCGGAAGACAGCATCAGGTGCGCGTTAGAACAAATCTGTTGAGTCGATAAAACGATTTGGCGTAAAGAGCGACACGTACTGTGTTAATGCACCGTTTAGTAAGCTAAGTCCTGGAGCACAACGGTGTAGCTCGGCTAATAAAATACGGGCGACATAGAATCCTAGCTGAGCATTTTATCAAACAGCGTAGTCTTTAAATTTGCATGTATTTAGACGACAGTTATTAAAAAAGCCAATTCAGTAGATGTGACGTACGCTGCACCCTAGTACTTAGGATCAATCCTCCTAAAATCAATCTCATCCTCCCCTGACGCTCATATATGTTAAATTTTATATTACAAGTCACATTTACTAATCACGCAAGTCAATTACAATAGATATCCGTGCACAACCTAGCACAGCTACGAGCTGGCTTAGCATTATATATCTAATGAGATGTAGGTCATAAGCACTGAAGATAAAGAGACAATACTAAGTGGCATGATCAACAGATAGATAGGTAGAGGATCGCACCAATCCACCAACAAATAAAGTGACTACAATAGATTTGACTAAGCAATTAATATTTCTATACTCCTTACAAAATGCTTCCTAAGATGTTATGTGACGCTCTAGAGAGAGAATAAGAAACGTTATAAGAAATAAAAGAAAAACACAACTATTCATCAAGGTTCACCGCAAAATCGAAGGGCTCCATTATTTCGAACCATTACAGATTCGATCTATGAACGATAATCACTTATGACTAAAAACCGTCTAATCCCTCCTTAAGTACATGGCACAACTCCTATAAGTACATCGCAAGATATATAAAAAAGAAAAAAAACAGTTGTGAAAGATCTGTCCCATCTGATTATTCGTTTTCCAACTGAGCAATACATGAATGCCCAACTAGCTTATAGCTGTAAGCAAAAAGTCCGTGCTTGCCACCTCAGGGCAGCCCCGTATGCGTCCTCCTGCCGTGTCAAAGTTTTTAAACGTACCCTTTTACTAACAATTAAGAAGGCGACATGTAACTAGACTTCAATAGAATGCGTGCTTTAGGAGGCACACTGACTCAATTCAAATAGCAAAATTAGCTATCAGGATCGACCTCACAAATCATGTACATTAAGCTAGGGACAGACCACAAAAACCAGGACAGTGAGCTCCGGGTGGCGGGTGCCAAGGCCTGATCCATGAGCCACTATCAAACAGTTGTTGTAATGGCGTTAAGACATAACGTGATTTTTTGACATTCCGAGCTGAAAGTTGGTGAATTATTTTTAACATGCACCGGAGTGCCCCTGCGCCTCACCTCTATCCCGACTGGTCGTCCGAACAAACCCGGCGGAGATCGTCGCCATGGCGGTGGCGGCGAATGAGCACCCTAGGCACGACATCGGCGAGTGTCAGGCGGCTCGCGCCCGCATCGACCAGGATGCAAGGTGGTTGCCGTTCCACGTCGCAAGAGCCCATATGTAAGTCCCTGACCCCTACGCAACGACCGTGCACACGGCGCCTCCAGCCAGGCGCCGGCACTGGCCCGCGCCGGTTGCCTCTCCCTCTCCCTCGGCTTGCTTGAAGAAATAGGAGAGAGAGAGAAAGAAGAGGGAAGAAAAAAAGGGAGAAACTCCCCTTCCACAATCATCAGAGATAATTAATTAATCAAACATGCAATAGTCAATTCCTCCAAATCCACCGCCAAATTCAGAGAGAATGTAATCACAAACTCAACCAGAGGAACAAACAAATCATCGTGCCAATCACTAGCAAAATAGGCACAGCCATGGACGCGCACGACAAGCTTGCACTAGCAGTTCTTTTGTAATAAAGGATTATCCAACCCGCCTCTACACCTTGTGGTGTAATACAGCCAAAAATCCGAAACAAGAGTACATAAGACTGCTCCCAATAAAGGTACTAGCAGTTCTTTTGGCGGCGGCAAGTCTTGCACTTACCTCTGGAACACCAGCCACCGGCGGACAAGCTGCACCTTGAGGCCCTTTGAATAACAGGAATGAAAAAATGAGAATAGGAATAAATATAGGTTCTGATAGAAGAAAGTGTAAAACAGAGGATGCAAAACACAGGAAACAACTAAGAATGGCCGTTTTGATTGACTCAGGGGAAATACACAGGAATTTGAGGGAGAGATAAAGAACCAAAGGATTCTTCATGAGTTCTAACCTCTGTAAATATCCTCCAACATGTATGGGAAAGGCATTCCTAAGAATTTCATAGGTATCCATAGGGTAATTCCTTTGATTCAAAGTGGCCTTTAAGAAATCCTATAGGAATAAAATCCTCTAAAACCTATAAAATTTCCTTTTGAAATTCAAAGGGGGTCCGAGTGGGCAGTCGGGCGACTTGCACTTGGGTAGTGCGCCTGTGCTAACCTGGCCGGAGACACGTCACCTCCACCTTGAGCAACCCCGTCGCGTTCCTGGTGCAACCTCCCCGCATCGGCGGGCACCCGCCCTGCGCATGAGCTTGTCGGTCTCCCCAGCCGAGGCGCCGCATCCGGCTCCACGCCTCGCTGCGCCGTTCGCAGAGCCTGCCTCCCTCGGGTTCGCTGAAAGCGGAGAACCGAGAAAGAGAGGAGAGAGAAAAAATAAGGAAGAATTAAAAAAAACGAAGGGTAGAAACCGTACTTAACAAATTGTTGTTCTCTTCTCCCAATTCGTCGGATATAATGAAAAGATCCGGCATGTCCACAGCTAGATTACCAGATTTTGGGGTCGTTGCCCGTTCAAGGCAAATACCCATATTGGCGGTGTCCCCAGACTAATTACAGAATTTTTGGGTGTCCTATAACGATATTTTGCCATACACATAAGTTATGCCTTACTCTGCGATCACCTATGAAAAGCTATCATTATAAGCATTAAAGTTTTAGCAGATAGTACACTCTATATGATTTTCGTACTGAAAAGAAAAAAAACAAACGTCCAATAGAGAGACTACTATCGCTAGAAAAAAAACATAAAGTAACTACATTAATCTCTTTTGTGTCGCGTTCTCATCACAATAAGTTTAACAATTAGTGCATAATTAATTAATAAAGTTCCATCAGAATATTAATCCCAACGAACATGCATAGGTAAATTAAGATGTAACACACAAGAAAAAAAACCAAACCTATCAACACTTTATGTACAAGGAATACAGTTTGAGAAAATATTTTTTCAAGTGTCTCCACCAATGAAGCTATTAATTTTTGAAGTAGAGTCGAAATATATTCAACCCTGCTAATTTTAAAGAGAAAATATATATGTACAATTAGCACCATAACAATATTATGTATATATTACTATATAGTAAGTGACCAAAGACATAAAAAAAATATTTTCATACCTACATACCCTAAAATGGTGTCAAGCAATGTCTCGAGTGCACATTGTAGTAACATGCAGGAGTACGCATTATTGACTGAAAGGGTCCGAATAAAGAGTACCATTGACATAGAGCTCAACAGCCTACTAACAACAATCTTTAAAAGTTTGTGCTCCACACTTGTCTGAGGAGCACGACTATATCAATATGCAGGACTCAATGAAGTCAAGGCATTGGAGAAAAATGCCTAGCGGCTATGTGCACTTCACCGGTATTTAGAGGGGCATCATATATAAATTTAATGATTTTATGCCTATTAATTAATTGTAGAAGTGGTATTTTAAATTTAACCATATAGGTTGATACTGGAGAACATGAAGGTATGAAGTAGAGAATAAACTTTAGTATTAAATATAATGGGGTATTTTTAGGGTGAAAATGCAAAGTTATCCATATGAGACAATGATAACAAATAGTTGTGGACATGAGGACAAAAAGATTTTTGTTTGGATATGATGAACATATTAAAATTTAGTATGTTAAAATCTATGTCGGATTACTTATAGTGGAAGATGAATATGTGTATAGGCTTTTTTTAGTTTTTTAATTAAACAATAAATAAATACCCGCGCATCTGTGCTGGACTTTCTTCCTAAATTACACAAAACAACTTCTGGGCACATGTATCACAACCTGACCCACATTACGTCCCACGCACTACCCAACATCAACATCTTTCTCAAAACCACTTCATTTGATTAAACATTGCAAAGCCAATTATCATACAAAATATTAATCATGACAATGATTTCACAAATTACAATGCACTGTACCAATAGAATTAGAGATTTTGAGAGTGAAAGAGTTTAAAAACTGTCAACTATATGAAATGAGGGGAGTTTTACCATCCAATCCTACAGGCCAAATCATCATCCCTAATCTCAGTCTATCCATCGCACTAAAGTTCGACGCCACACCCGCGTCACATCATCACCCTGTCGGTACCGCCTACCCGATATTCCACGCGCGGCGATGACTCCGCCCCGCGTGATTTACTACGCCGCGCCTCTCGCAGCCTGCTCCACGCGGATCGCCGCCGCCGCTTGCTGCGCTAGCCGCTCCGTTCAATTTCCGGCGTCCGTTACCCTCCAATGTCGGACCAGTGCCTCCCCGCTTGTGGTGCACCCCTCCCCACCACACCTCCAAACCGTCGGGCCTTCATCGCCCGCCATGGCACCACCGGCCCTCTCGATTCCCCTTAAGCTTCTTGCACCACGAGAGCAAGAATGATGCAGATTGAGGAGCTCTACGCCTCTCGGCCTATGTCGGCTCCACTTTCCCTCTATCTCTTCTCTGGCTGAACTTGAGCTTTTGGGTCGCCATTGATGGGGATTGCGTGTGTGCAAGTGGGTTTGGCAACCGGAGGGCTGACGGCGTGGGGCTCTCCTACAATCAGAGATGAGCCCCCAGGAGGACTACTGCGACAAGATAAACTTGCAATACCCCGCGTCAAGGGCGCCGAGTGCTACGGCCGCGGCGCCATCCCCGTCATCTGGTAATGCATCCATCCATCGCTTCTTCTTCACCATCTGCTTAATTTATTTGCACCGGATTGATGTTTTGGATGTGGTTGATCGATCAGGAACTGTAATTATGGCGACGCCGGCAACAAGAAGGCCGATAGATGGTAACTTCTACAAGGACTAGGCTCCATATATGCAAATATTTGCACATGCACATATAGGTTGATTGCTTCTATTTGTTATGTACAAGACTCTGCTAACTGACCTCTGTGGTCAATGCGTACTACACATGTTTGATTGTTTCTCGCCTTCATGAACATTGTATATACTATTTGATACATTGATATCCACCTATTCCTTTTATTTTGGGATTGATATCCACCTCTTCCTTTAATTTCTGTATTTGAACAGAAGTATATATCTATCTAACAGTCCAACTATTATCATCATTTTATTAAGGTTCACATGCATTGGGTGTATTTTTTTTCTCAATTAATTTACTCCTTTCAATATATGTTGACGTGCCTTGCACACGTACACGCTCACTAGTAATAATAATTAGTATATAAGATGTACTAGTTAATTACATACTTGCATGTACGTCTAATATTATGAAACATCTAATAGAAATAATTGTGCCTTATATATTTTGGAAAAGATGGAGTAGTACTACTCCTAAGAGCACCCGCAATGGTAAAGTAAGGTGCTCTCTATAAAACATGTACATCTCAGCAATAGACTAGATTAATAGTAAACCACCTCAATAGTATGTCTATATGGGTATCTATAGCTCTCTCATGCATTGTCTCGTTTTTCTCTATAGACTATCTCTAAGTTAGTAGATAGCTTTGCTCTCTCTCTTCATTTAATATCTTCCATGTAGAAAAATATGCTGACATGGATCTCTTGTAGAGAGTCTATAGATAACCATTGTGGGTGCCCTAACGCAGTAGTATATGAAATTAATTCTATGTTGACGATTGGCCAAACCGTGAGTCATTAGTTAATTACAATAATAATGATACATTGGCTCTTCTCTTTTCTGTGTTGATGTTTTGGCCAAACCATGCATTAGTCATCAATGACATTTAATTTGGCGAGACTTGATAAGGAATTTTTTTTGCTTCAAAAAAAAAGAGTATGGCCCGGTTTAGTTGGCAAAAAAAATTTGTTTTAGGGTGTCACATCAGATATACGGACACACATTTAAAGTATTAAATGTTGTCTGAAAACAAAACAAATTACATATTCCATCAGGAAACTGCGAGATGAATTTATTATGCCTAATTAATCCGTCATTAGCAAATGTTCACTGTAGCACCATATTGTCAAATCATGGCGCAATTAGGTTTAAAAGATTTGTCTCGCAATTTACACGCAAACTGTGTAATTGGTTTTTTTTGTATATTTAGTACTCTATGTATGTATATAAATATTTAATGTGATGGGTGAAAATTTTTTGTTTTAAACAGGGCCTACATTGCACGGTTCATATTGGAATGGTCAGCCTAGTGCCTGCGACAGTGGGACGACTATCAACGGTATCTATTGCTATCATCAGATCGAAGTGATTAAGGGTGTGTTTAGTTAACATCAAAATTGGAAGTTTGATTGAAATTGGAATGATGTGATAGAAAAGTTGAAAGTTTGTATGTAGGAAAGTTTTGATGTGATGGAAAAGTTGAAAGTTTGAAGAAAAAATTGAAAACTAAATCAGGCCTAAATTTAGGTCTACGGCAATCATATAAAATTATTTATAGAGTAGTACAACCTTGGTGTCACTTCACTGTCTCAATCACTATTAAAACGGATAGATGTACAGAATGGAATGACATAGACCTTGACCCTTGCTAAGGCCTTGTCTATAAAATCTTAGACACATGCATGAAGCATTAAATATAGATTAATAAAACTAATTGCACAGCTTGCATGAAATCGTGGGACGAATCTTTTGAGTCTAATTAGTCCATGATTAGCCATTAGTGTTATAGTAACCCACATGTGCTAATGATGGATTAATTAGGATTAATAAATTCGTTTCACGATTTCCAGGCGAGTTATGAAATTAGTTTTTTCATTCATGTCCAAAAACCCCTTTCGACATCCGGTCAAACGTCCGATGTAACATCTAAAAATTTTCTTTTTGCGAACTAAACACACCCTAATCCTCATTTCGAGATGTCGCTGGTAGAATAAGAGAAAACTTGCTATTTGCCATTTAATTGGTAGGCCTTTCAATAATTGTCACTAACTTTACAGGTCTTTTGGATTTTGTCTATACTAATTTCTTCGTTCTGTGCCACTCTATCGGTTCGTCCGTTTCTTCCCCAACACTGAGCCTGTTCGTCTTCTTCTCCAACACCGATCTTGGCGGCGGAGACGAGCAGCTATTAGCAACGGCGATGGCGACAGCTCCCAGTGATAGCGTAGTTGAAAGGAGATTGACGACACGCTCGATCTAATGGAGTGGCAGAAAAGAAAAAAAATCACACACCCAGTGGTAATATTTGAAAGACTTGCCAAGTGAGTGGCAATTCCTAACAGGATTAACAATTGGATGGCAAATATTTCTTCTCTTTTCTGTGTTGATGTTTTGGCCAAACCATGCATTAGTCATCAATGACATTTAATTTGGCGAGACTTGATAAGGAATTTTTTTTGCTTCTAAATAAAAGAGTATGGCCCGGTTTAGTTGGCAAAAAAAATTTGTTTTAGGGTCTCACATCAGATATACGGACACACATTTAATGTTGTCTGAAAACAAAACAAATTACATATTCCATCATGAAACTACGAGATGAATTTATTATGCCTAATTAATCCGTCATTAGCAAATGTTCACTGTAGCACCACATTGTCAAATCATGGCGCAATTAGGTTTAAAAGATTCGTCTCGCAATTTACACGCAAACTGTGTAATTGGTTTTTTCTATATTTAGTACTCTATGTATGTATGTAAATATTCAATGTGATGGGTGAAAAGTTTTTGTTTTAAACAGGGCCTACATTGCACGGTTCATATTGGAATGGTCAGCCTAGTGCCTGCGACAGTGGGACGGCTATCAACAGTATCTAAATATGTAGTGCAAACCACGTATGTAGTGGAAACTTGGAAACTACCGTTGGATCGAGAAATGGACGTCCGAGATTCGTCCACGTCACCATGAGTTAAAATTTAACTCCACGTGGACGAATCTCGGACGTTAGGAGTTAAATTTTAACTCATGGTGACGTGGACGAATCTCGGACGTCCATTTCTCGATCCAACGGTAGTTTTCAAGTTTCCACTACATACGTGGTTTGCACTACATATTTTCCCCAGTATCTATTGCCATCATCAGATCGAAGTGATTAAGGGTGTGTTTAGTTAACATCAAAATTGGAAGTATGATTAAAATTGGAATGATGTGATGGAAAAGTTGAAAGTTTGTGTGTAGGAAAGTTTTGATATGATGGAAAAGTTGAAAGTTTGAAGAAAAAGTTGGGAACTAAATAAGACCTAAATTTAGGTCTACTGCAATCATATAAAATTATTTATAGAGTAGTACAACCTTGGTGTCACTTCACTGTCTCAATCACTATTAAAACGGATGGATGTACAGAAAGGAATGACATAGACCTTCACCCTTGCTAAGGCCTTGTCTATAGAATCTTAAATACATGCATGAAGCATTAAATATAGATTAATAAAACTAATTGCACAGCTTGCATGAAATCGTGAGACGAATCTTTTGAGCCTAATTAGTCCATGATTAGCCATAAGTGCTATAGTAACCCACATGTGCTAATGACGGATTAATTAGTATTAATAAATTCGTCTCACGATTTTCAGGCGAGTTATGAAATTAGTTTTTTCATTCGTGTCCAAAAACCTCTTTCGACATCCGGTCAAACGTCCGATGTAACATCTAAAAATTTTCTTTTCGCGCACTAAACACACCCTAATCCTCATTTGGAGATGTCGCTGGTAGAATAAGAGAAAACTTGCTATTTGCCATTTAATTGGTAGGCCTTTCAGGAATTGCCACTAACTTTACAAGTCTTTTGGATTTTATCTCTACTAATTTCTTCGTTCCGTGCCACTCTATCGGTTCATCTGTTTCTTCCCCAACACTGAGCCTGTTCGTCTTCTTCTCCAACATCGATCTTGGCGGCGGAGACGAGCAGCTATTAGCAATGGCGATGGCGGCAGCTCCCAGTGATAGCGTAGTTGAAAGGAGATAGACGACACGCTCGATCTAATGGGAGTGGCAGGAAAGAAAAAAAATCACACACCCAGTGGTAATATTTGAAAGACTTGCCAAGTGAGTGGCAATTCCTAACAGGATTAACAATTGGATGGCAAATATTGAAATTTCTCCGTTCAAGAAAATGAAAATGGCCATGTTGTAAATTATTAGCTTCTTAATATTACTCATGGCAATTCTCAAGGGCAATAATATAATGTTTTTTTCTGGTCTTACATGTACTTGCTGGAGATTATAATTTTTTTAACATAATGAAATTACACTACTTCAAAAAATCCTCATAGGAATTGGCTTATAGGTGTGCTAGTTTATTTAAAACCGGCACCTATTAATCTTTTTCAACCTCCGCAGGATGAAAAAATAAAGAACACTAAGAGAATTGTAACAAGGTGATCTTGTTTCTTGATAAACTGGAAGAATTCCGTTTGTTGAATGTTCCTGAGCTAAAATTCAGATTGATTGTCAAAAGACATGTTGCCTCTCTCCTAAGTTGGCAGGAACAAATATTGAAAGCAGAGATTTAAACAGAAATTGGTTCTTCTTGGAGGGGAGAACACTAAGTTCTTTGATGCCATGGCCACTGAAAGATTTAGAAATAATGCCATCTCCACTCTACAAGACTCAAATGGTAATCAGGTGAGTGATCATGAAGGAAAGGCTGCCATCTTTTGGAAAGTGTTCAAGGATAGAATGGGGGTTACTGATAATCCAAAAATGGTTTTCGACCTAACTGAGTTGATAGAAGACAAAGGGGATCTCTCATATTATGTGCCCAAATATCTACTAAGGAGATTGATGATATTGTGAAAAAAATGCTTGGTGGCAAAGCACCTGTACCAGATGGTTTCAATGGGTGTTTTTTTAAGTCTTGCTAGGGAATAATTGCTCAGGACTTCTATAGATGTGCTGATTTCTGGGGAAGTACCATTGACTTATCTGCAATCAACTATTCTTATATAACTTTGGTCCCAAAGAAGCCTAGTCCTCAATCCCCTAATGACTTCAGGCCGATCTCCCTCATGAATTTTTCTGTAAAAATTCTTTGTAAAGTTTTTGCTAACATGCTGCAACCCCTGATGACAAAATTGGTCCATCAAAACCAATATGGATTTGTAATAGAGAAATCAATTCAAGATTGTCTGGCCTGGGCATTTGAATACATCCATCAGTGTAAACATTCAAGGAGGGAAATAGTTCTCTTAAAATTGGACTTTGAAAAGGCTTTTAATACCATTGAGCATGAAGTTATTCTAAAGGTTATGTCAGCTATGGGTTTCCCTTCTCAATGGAATGATTGGATGAGAACTTCTTTTCTTCTGCTTCAACTGCAGTTCTCCTTAATGGTGTGCCTGGCAAATTCTTTAAATGCAAACGGGGTGTTCGGCAAGGTGATCCACTCTCCCCACTTTTGTTTGCATTGGGCGCTGATCACCTTCAAGCTATAATTAACAAGGCTCATCAAAGAGGGTTACTGGCCATGCCAATTCCTGCTTATACAGATGTTAACTTTCCAGTGGTTCAATATGCGGATGATACTCTCATTTTCTTGGAAGCCTCTACTACTCAGCTTTTTGTTCTTAAGGCACTCTTAAACTCATTTGCTCTCTCCTCGGGATTAAAGGTGATTTTTTCTAAATCTTGTATGATCCCTCTAAATTTGTCAGATGAGAAAGCACAGTTGCTAGCTTCTACTTTTGGCTGTTCTCTGGGTACTCTCCCTTTCACATATCTGGGTCTTCCTCTTGGCATAATTCGCCCAAAAGTGGTCGACTTTTCACCACTCACTGACAGGATTGAGAGAAGATTGACAACTAGCTCTTCTTTTCTCTCTTATGGGGATAGGCTAACTTTGGTGAATTCAGTTTTGTCTTCCCTTCCAACATATTATATGTGTACTCTGTCTCTGCCATTATCTGTTATAGACTCGATAGACAGAGCCAGAAGGCACTGTTTGTGGAGAGGTAATGATCTGAATTCTTCCAAGTCTCTAGCAGCTTGGTCTAAAGTCTGTAAGCTAAAGGACAAAGGTGGGTTAGGTGTCATCGATCTGAAAGTTTAGAATAAAGCTCTTCTCATGAAACATTTACATAAATTCTTTGGTAGGGCAAATATCCCTTGGGTGAATTTGATATGGTCTTCCTTCTATCCTAATGAAGTGCCCCGGATTGCAAAAAGTTGTGGCTCCTTTTGGTGGAAAGTTGTCTTTCAGTATGACACTATTTTCAGAGGAATTGCAAAGCATGTTTTAGGTTCTGGGAAGGACATTCTTTTCTGGGAAGACATGTGGGAAAATGGTGCTCTCATCCAAATATCCAAGATTGTTCTCTTATGCTAAACATAAAGAGGACTCAATTGCAGCACTAATGGCAAGGGACCCTCAAGATCAGTTTCATCTTCCTCTCTCTCAGCAAGCTTATGAGGAGTATAATACGATGCTTATAGATATGCAGTCAGTCTTTCTGTCTGATTGCAATGACACTAGGCAGTACATTTGGGGAACAAGAAACTACACTTCTCATCGTTTTTATAAGCTTTGTCTCTGGTCTTTGTCGTCCCCTGTGACCTTCAAGTGGATCTAGCAGAGCAAGGTGAACATGAAAATCAAAGTCTTTGGTTGGCTTCTTCTTATGGACAAAGTGAACACTCGAGATCTTCTTGATAGAAAACATTGCGCACCCTTGAATGCTTCTTTATCTTGTTCTATCTGTTTGAATAATGTCAGAGAAACCAGGGAGCACTTGTTCTTTGATTGTGCATTTAGTAAGGCTTGTTGGACTAAATTGGGATGGTGCTGGAATTCATCTTTGGAGTTTCATCAGATACTTCATAACCTTCGTTCGTCTTTGCCGCACCAAGCTTTCATGGATTTGTTTCTTCTCGCTGCTGCGCTGGAACATTTGGAAGGAGAGAAATAGATTAATTTTCCAAGGTATTCACCCTCTATCTCAAGTTGGAAGAGCAACCTGAAGTCTGATCTGAACCTACATTTTATTAGGTTCAAGGAATCCATTAGGTCTTTAGTTCAATCATGGATTGACCTGTTGTAACTTTTTTATTTTTTGTTTTGTTTTTTTTTCCTTGTAAATATTTTCTGCTCTCCTTATTTTGTGTGTGTGTGTCTATATATATATATATATGTATATATATATATATGTTATATATATATATATATATATGATACCCATATGGGACTCCATGGTGCCTGGGCTACAAGGTATAAAACATAAATTTCTCCTAAATTTAAAAAAATTTCAAATTGTGAGTATATACCTAGGTATAAATGAAATTTGATCATACAAATACCTAACAACAAAACACTCAAACTCAACTTTATTTCAATAATTCATTATTACATACCTAACGAATTATATGTTTGGATGTTATATATCTAGAACACAAAATCTAACAAAAAAAAGTTAAACTCAGTTCAAACTTGTTGAACTTGTTAAGTAAGAAGTTATCGTTCATATCTAAACATTTAAAAAATTTTCATACTCATTCAAATTAAGGTATATACTCAATTTGAAATCTTGGAGCCCATACTCCATGTAGCGTGGGGCCCTCCCTCACTGTTTTGGGGTTAAAAAAATAGAGAACCAGCAGCCCCTTTGAATTATTGGTACATTTTTTTTAAAGAACCGGCACCTATAACATAAATATAGGTGCCCCGACACCTATAATATATTAGTACTAATATACCAGCTGAGCCGAGCCACATGTTGGATGGATGGTTTTTTTAACCCCTCGTTCTTATTCCTTCGCTCTTATCCTTTCCAGAGCGCTACCTTTCCCTCTAGCTTTCGTATCCCCGCCCCCTCCCCCTCCTCCTCTACATCCCCCCCCCCACCAGATCCGGTGGCAGCAGCTTGCGCCACCAGTGGCGGCAGTGGTGGAGGAGGCTCGCGGCGACGGCAGCCTCATGGTGGCAAGGTGCGGCCTCCCTCTTGGGGCCTGGTTGGTGGCGGGCGGCCTACCCTCTGGCGGGGCTTTGGTGGGTGGCGGGCGGCCTCATCAGTGACGGGATGTGCGGGCAGCCTCCACAACGGCGCGGCGGATGATCTCCCAACGTCGGTTCGCTGGTAGCTCTGATCCGTGCGTCCTCCTCGACAGTTTCGTTATCTTATTTTCATATCCATGTGTTTTTCAGTTCTTGGATGCTGATCTGTGCATGTTTGATGTCTCTGTGTTGTTCGATGAATGGATGATGGTACGTGGATGTTGATGATTAATGTGTTATTGGATGTGGTGCTCGGGATGCTTTGGGGATGTTATGGCTTGGGATGTGTTCTCTGTGTTGATGCTTTGGGGATGTTGATGTGGGTGATGGTATGTTGATGGCTCGATTGAGCCAATGCATTGATTGAGCAGTCGAGCCTTTTTTTTTTTTTGCATATGGGTCCTAGGTGCCGATTGTTAGTAATGAACCGGTGCCTATAATCTCAGGAATAGGTGCCGGTTGGGAAACCGGCACCTATGTCCAGTTTCCAACTGACACCAATGGTTGTTTTGTACTAGTGTTAATTCTAGCCATTGATTCAGAGAAACTACAACCAATTATTATAAAGCTTGCAGGTTGAACGATGACTATGTGAATTACAAAATCATAGCTAAAAAGTTAGCTAGAGCACCGGTATAAAGATAAAGATAACACATATTGCCAAACTTCCATCTACATATAGCAAATATCTGCATAACTGTTGTTTTTCAGTCCTTTTCTCAAATTAGGAAACAAAATGTCTAAAATCAAGGCCGATCTTGGGGTTGATCGAATTTCACACAATCGCTGTCAACAAGTAATGTCAAACCGAAGCAGAAGATATCGTCGGACGGTAACAGAACCGTAAATCAGCCGTTCCCCCACATGTTGCCACCACTAGGACCATCGAAGCCAATTTGTTAGGTACACAGCCACCAACGCACCTTATTGCCATTCCCGTCGCTATCAGCATAGTTCGAGGGAAGTGCCTCTATTGCGCCAACGTGCCTATCTCTTCATGGACTATAGTGATGACGATGGTGGATTGAGGCGGCCACGCGTAGTGCCGGCGATGAAGAAAGGAAACGGACACCCCCCCCCTCCCTCCCTCCCTCTTTCCCACTGCATGGCATGGGACAAGGCTCTGGTGCAAGTTCTTTCGGTGGCGACGACTGATGCAGCTTCCCGGCTAACCAGTGGAGATGACGGTGGCGGTGCTTCTATCATGCTAAAGTCTCATATAACATCACACGAAGATTGGGCGTTGTGCTTACAAGGTAATAAATAGCATATAAAAGATTGGTAGTGGATTAGTGTCCATGTAGCGGATCGGGGATAGCGAACACTAAGTTCTAATAGTAGCATTTAATAATCACACATAAATTTGAGTTGAATTAGTGATAGATCAAAACACATATAACCTATGAGAATAAGTATGTATTTAGTAGCACTCAAAGAGTTAATATCACATTACAACTTATATTAAATTAAGAAATAAACATGATGGGCCTGTTCACTTTGATGCCAAAAAAAGAGTAAATTTCACAAAACTACAGATACTTTGACCAAATTATCGCAAAACTACAGATTTAACATGATGTATCACAAAACTACAGATTTAACACTAATTTTATCACAAAACTACATATTTAAGTTAAAATATCGCAAAACTACAGCTTTAGTAACAAAGTTATCACAAACATACAGGTTTAATGTCAATTTAATCACTAAATTTGGATATTTATAACTCAAACATCACATTAGTGCAAAGGATTTAAATCCTAAAATATGTAGTTTTGTGATAATTTTATTCTAAAATATGTAGTTTTGTGATAGTAGTTTTAAACCTGTAGTTTTGTGATAAATTTGTTGCTAAATCTGTAGTTCTATGATATACGACCTTAAATCTATAGTTTTGCGATAATTTGGTCAAAGTGTATGTAGTTTTGTGAAATTTACTAAAAAAAAAACCTTACCAAAATTTGGCATTGCCAAAATTTTGGCAGGATTTCTTATATAGTTACCAAAATTTGGCAGCAAACTAAATGTAGCCATTTTTTTGGCAACTTTACCAAAATTTGGTAAGGTTGAAAATGGCATCAAAGTGATCAGGCCCGATATGTTCTTATCATTAGATGTTATGACACACAAGAATACAAGTTTTAATTTGAGAGACAAAACTACTAATGAACTCATCAGAGCAAGTTTAATAGTGTAGCCAACTACTAGTTCCAAATCATCTATAGTCAATTTAATATAATAGCTAATTCATACAATAGTTACATATATTACACTAGTAATACATGGTCCCACCTACCATACACACATTGTCCCTTATAGTTTGTGCTGCAGCTGGCTATAAATCTGTAGCTCGCCGCTGTTCTTATCGATATGTGTTTATGGATGATTTATATTCTGCTATTGTATCTGCTTTCATTTGTTAGGTCATCATTAGTTATGGGTAGATCACTCTATGGTGCTAAATCAAAACAACGGCCGCTAAAGTTGTAACATGCTATGGGGCTGGTACGCATTAGCGTAGCTAGCGTCCCCTACGAGAACTACTATTTACTACCTTGCGTGCTTGGGCACCGGTACGCATGTTCAGCGCGCCTTGCCGAGGCCCAAGCAGCCGCGTACGCACCGCTGGCTCCATGACGTCGGCGGCCGCCCCGTCGAATCCACTCGCAGTGGCAGTTGCCCGCGGTACTGGCTAGGTAGTGTGCCTACTCCTATGCAGTATTCTGAATATGGAGAAATTCATTCGGAATATACTGCATAAAGTTAACAAGACCATTCGAAAAAACTAACATCTACATAGCAATTAATGGTGATAAATTGTTACTGTATTGAAGAAACAAAGTAACATTGGACCGAACTCTTTATACCGATTTGGCTGTGTTCGGGAGGAGGGGTCACCTCCCCGATACGCAAAACGAAGTATGTATTATTGCACGATTAATTAAGTATTTTGAAAAATAGATTAATATATATTTTTAAAACAACTTTCTTATAGATTTTTTTAAAAAAACACACACCGTTTAGCAGTTTGAAAAGTGTGCACGCGAAAATTGAGAGGGGTGAGTTGGGAGCCTTATCTCTTCCCAGTTCACACCGAAGGGTTATGTGAGAAATGGGATTGGGTGGGAAACTCTACAGTAAAAAATGATGACATACGCCTATGGGAGATGGAGCTACACGGCCCATAAGGGAAAATACCAAAGGAATAAGTCCATTTTGCCTCCTTCATCTCTTGCGCTTGCGTAAATAACATCCCTCAACCCTAAAACCGGGTATAACACCTCCTTCTTCTCTGAAAACCAGGGCAAATCACCTCCCTCGGCGGTTTCGGAGGCGGTTTTGTCCTACGTGGCACTTACGTGGCGGGTTGACTTCCACGTGACGTTTATGTGGCACTAAAATAAAAATAAATGTAAATGGGACCCACATGTCAGTGAGTAAAACAATAAAATAAATTATTGGGCCCACATGCCAGTTACCTTTCTCCTTCCTCTTTATCCTCACAGTGAGCGAGATGGAGAGAGCTCCGTGAGCCTGGCGGCGGCAGGACGACGGGAGCTTAGCGGGAGGGAGCGGCAGGATGCCGGTGACGCCGAGGACATGTGCCGCCGACCAACGCCACACCCGCGAGATCGTCCACCAGCGGGGAGGGAGAAGAAGAGGCGGCGGTGAGGTCGATGAGGCTGTCTCGTCGCTACCGGGCTCACAGAGCTGTCTCCATCTCGCTCGCCGTGAGAATAAAGAGGAAGGGGAAAGGTAACTGACATGTGGGCCCAATTATTTATTTTATTGTTTTACTCATTAACATGTGGGTCCCATTTACATTTGTTTTTATTTTAGTGCCACATAAGCGCCACATCGATGCCATATGGGAAGTCAACCCGCCACGTAAGTGCCACGTAGGACAAAACCGTCTCCAAAACCGCCGAGGAAGGTGATATGCTCTGGTTTCAGAGAAGAAGGAGGCGTTATACCCGGTTTTCCGGTTGAGGGATGTTATTCACGCAAGCGCAACAGATGAGGGAGGTAAAATGGACTTATTCCAATACCAAATAATTTTGGAGCAACGTTGGCATCCAGGGACCAGGGCTGGGCCACACGCGCAGAACACCACGGACCATCACCTGCCACAGGGCCCACAACGGCACAACCTCGTAGGGCCGTAGGGCTGGGCTGCAGCATGGCCCGTCTTGCGGCCCAATGCCATCGGCCCGCTGCGCACCGATCCCCGATCCAGACGGACCCAACGATGTCATTGTAAATGGCATTTTTACATGATCGCTGATGTTCTCTCTTTATGCTATTGTGCTATGGAAATGGAAGGAAATGGTAGTTCTTGTGGAGCTATTGTTTAAGAAAGATAGGAAAACGCTTCAGATCGGTCGTCCGGGCGGAACCAAAACATCGGACAAACTTGCAAGATGCTGATTCCAGAAATGCTTATAATTAGCCGTCTGATGAAAATTTAACCACATCATCAGCGTTAGTTGTGCGGCATGACGTCATGGACCCATGACCATACAGTCTGAAGAAGCAGTCGGCCACTCATTTAAATCCCAAAATTCAAATGATTTTGTCTATTCAACTATTCATCCGATCTATAGTCTAATTACACGGTTGGATTTATTACGATTATATCTTTATAACAAGATCTCACTTGATAATGTTTCGATGGGTTTTTAGTTTGTTGCAGTCTTAAATGTTGCACGTAGTGTTAATTAGATGTTGCAATAAGTATTTCATGGTGTTCACTTTGTAATTTGTAAATGTTGCACATGTTGGTGTTTTGAATGTTTCAACAATATTTTTTATTTTTCAACAACTACACCTTGATGATTGATGCATGCTATAACATAGAACTTAATGTTTCGTCTAATTGTTATCATGGTTGCAGACAATATCTTTTAAATGTTGCATTCTATAAAATATTTATTAAATGAGTTGAAACATTTTTTTGCATGCGATGAAACAATTTTATATAAATAATGAAACAATTCTTTTAAATGTTGCATCTCTATAAAATATTTATTAAGTGAGTTGAAACATTTTTTTTCATGCGATGAAACAATTTTATATAAATAGTGAAACAATGGTTGACTATATATATAATTTCATCAGTGTGATATATTATTCTAACGATTTAATTAAGACAAATACAATATTCTAATTTGATCATGCATCATATATGTATTTTTAAAAGAAAATATTGTGTAAAGATATGTAATGAATAAGTACGTATATATAAGAAAATGGGGAGAGAAAAAAATAGCAATGATGGTCAAACAACACTGCATGTGAGCAAGAGGCGTGCTAGTTGCTATGTGGCAGTGGCTACTTGCGAGCTAGCAGCGCATGCAACACAACAGCAGGGGCAGAGGGGCATGCGGAGCATCGTCCGATATTTCGCAAATTTTCGGACATCCGACGTGTAGCTCCCTCCAGAAAGATATGCACACAATTTGATCATGGTGGATCTTAACTCTAACCGTATATATCGATTGTTGTTAAACTTGTCATGGTTATGAATTGGGAGAATTGGAGCTAGTCAGGCGGTTGGGTAGTGCACAGTGCCTAATTGACGCCTAGAACATGTCAACTAGTCAAAAAATACATTATAACATTTTCTAGAGAATTCTCTGAATTTGTTAGTCATATTTTCATTTGGCCAACCTCTCCAAAATAATTTCTATATATCCTGACGCGACTATAAATCGGACGTCCAAGTTTTGGAGAAAATCCAGACACTTTTTCATTACTTGTATAGAAATTTTTCATCACTAGATAAAAATGTTTCAAACAATACAACATTGCCTAAACTTAGTTAAAACATTTTTTTTCACACGTGAAATATCAAAGACACATTGGTCGAAACATAAATAAAAATTATATGTTTCAAACAAATGCAGCACTGTTTTGCTGCCTGTTGAAATATTTTTCTACACAAATGTAACATATATTGGTTGAAATATTAAAAAATAAATAAATAAACTACCTAGATCTAGCTTCTTCGTCCTCTCCAATAGCCCAATCTCTGGCTCAACAACAGTTGGCCTTCTCCCTCCTCCGTTGGAGCATGGAGGTACATCGTGGCACAGCCCACGGTATAGAATTCATACAGCTACGATTAATGCAAGGCCACACCGTGACACCGAGCACCTTGGCCAGCACCATGGCCCGCACCCGTACATATTCCGAAAGCTCCCATGCCAACCACTACCTACAGGTACACCATCCACTGGCAATGACCATATAGCGGCAGCGATGCGTACATCTAAAATCGAGAGAAAAAAATAGGAAAAAAAAGTGGGTTAGAGAGTAGCGGAGCGCTAGTTGAAAAGATGCATAGTCACACGACCGACGGGAAGCTTTTTTATATTATTATATATATTCTTCGCATTGTAACAAACTAGCCAGTGTATCAAAGATTATTTGAGCCATAATTCTTATTTGAACCATAATTTTTCATTGGGTTAACCTAAACCGAATTTGATGAGTAGCACAAATAAATAAAATCGCCAAAAATAACAAAAAAAAAAAGGAAAAAAAAGTTACAGTAGTACAGGGCCACCGTGCCCCCAAATCAGCAAAAAAACATTCCAGACCTCATCCCATTTTCTTCCGTACACGCTTTCACTTCCTCCCAATCCAACCATGGACTCGCCGCCGCCGCCGTCTCTCCCGCCGGCGAGCCCGCTCCCCCTCCCGCCGTGGCGGCCCGATCCGTCGCCGGCCGTCCTCCCCTGGCCGGACCTCCTCGCCGGCGCGGCCGCCGCCACCCGCCGCCTCATCGCCGCCCACTCCCGCCACTTCCTCGCCCTCTCGTCCCTCCTCCCTCCTCCCGCTCTCCTCCTCCTCCTCTCCCTCCCGGCTCCCTTCCTCCCGCCCGTCTCCCCCTCCGTCTCGCTCCGCTCTACTACGACGCCGCAGCCGGCGCTCCCCCTCCCGCTCCTCGCCCTGGTTGCCGCCGCCGCGCTCCTTTACCTCGCGCCTCGCGCCGCCCTCCTCCGCCTCCTCCTCACGGCGCTCCCCGCAGCGCCGCTGCTGCTTCTCCCGCTCCTCCCGCTCCCGTTCCCGCTTACCGCCGCCCTCGCCGTTCTTGGCCTCCTCCTGTTAGTCCCATTCTGGTCTCTCGCCGGCGCCGCCGCCGTCGTCGAGTCCAGCGCCTGTGTGTCCCCGCTGCGGCAGAGCTGCCGGCTGCTCAATGGCGCGCGCCTCGCCGCGCTCTCTGCGTTCTTGGTGTTCGGCGCCGGGATAGGGGTCACGCTATGGGGATTTGGTGGGGTGGCCGCGGAGACCTATGATGCCAGTGCTGGGTGGGCCGGCATGGCGCCGGTGGTGGTGAAGGCGGTGGTCGGAACGGCGGTGCTGGTGGTTCTGATGCTTTATGGAATGGTGATCAACGTTGTGCTCTATATGCATTGCCGCGCGCTTCACGGGGAGCTCACGGGGGAGATCTACAACGAATTCGCCAACTCGTATGTCTTCCTGCCCTTTGACGAGGGCAAGGATCGGCATGTAGTGTCAGTGGTCACGGTGTGGCCATGATTGACTATCGCCGCGGTGGTGAGTTTGCGAATCCAAAGAACAGTTTTGACCACATCATGTATAACTGTGTGCGCATCTCTGTTCTTCTGTTCATAGGTGTCTCTTCAATTGTGCAAACGTTTGGATCAAATACTCTTCTATTAGCCTTAGGCCTTTACAGCCTTAGCCCTGGAATATATAATTTTGTTCAGGTAACGTATCTTTCATATGTACAATATTGTTTCAATATGCACTGAATAATAAAATAGTTCTTGTGCTATTTGGGATAACGTAGATATAGATCAAATTCATACATAAGTGTGATGCTAGACTTTATTTGAGATGAGATGCAGGAAAATGTTCTTTTGTTGAAAGGGGCTGAGATAGAGTACCCTTTTCACTACTGTTTTGCCGGTGGAGTCTCAGAGAAGGTTGTATTCATTAATCTGTTTGTCATGCACTTGTTTAGCGAATTTCCCTGTTCCTCATACTGCTGGAAAAATATTCATAGTTCCAGTGCTAGGAAAGGAGCTACTTTTTTTTAAGAAATTAGTCCACCATATTTTTATTCTGTTAGATTATCTGTCGCTTGTACATAATACACATATGACCTGTGAAGAAATATTGCCAGCAGTAGACTAACTACTTCTATTGTGCCTACTGATTTACTAACCTATTCTTTACTAGCTTTCTTCACCTAAAGACATACCTATTGCCATCCTTAGCATTGCCTTAAAAGTACAACCATTCATTGTAAGCACTAAGTACTGACACTCTCCAATATCTGTACAACAGGTATATCTCTATCAGAAATGCTGATAGAGATATGCCAGTTTTGAAATATTTGCAAAGACGAAATTCTAAAAACTCACTTTCTGTATTTTTATTTTTATTTGGAAAGCCCTTAGTTTCTATAGGTACATAAATTCACATCAAACCATGGAAGACAATAGTACAGTATCTTGTCAAGGAAAGAATAATGATGTTTCCTGTTTTCAGTGCCTAGATATTATTCCCTTTAGCCTGTCTGGTGCCTCTGTCTCTCTCTTTTCTTGAAAAAAAAATCTCTTCATAAAAAAATTGCCAGTTTCTCATACATGAACATGGGAACTATGGAGTGCTCCATAGTCTCCCATAAAGCAATCTCATGTTCGACACTTAAGTTTTTGTACTTTGTAACTGCAGTTTCTGCAATGTTGATGATACTCAATTGAAAGATTCTAATCACACAAAACGCCACTCATTTTTAAGAACCATTTCTTAGGACACCATTGGTGTTTACAATGATCAATGTTTATGTTATCGCTGTTGGAGCTCTTTTGCAAGAAAAATATATTCTCTTGTAAACCACAACGAAATTATCCAATAAGGTCAATTGGGGATCAAGCCTAAGTACCTAACTATGCTTGTGAACATCAGAAGTCCAAAAACAATATTCTTTCGTCGTAACCTGTCAAAGGATGTATGTGATTAATTATTGATTTGGTGAAATTTCTTTCTTCAAAATAGAGATATCAGCTGGAATTTTCCCAAATATTATCCAATGTGTAACTTTCTGAGATGGCCTTATGGTTTGGGTAGTCACAGATGAAACTGATGATAATGGTTAGCCCAACATGTGGTATGGCTAGACGCCTAGGCAGCTCAAAGAGCTATGGTTCACCATTTCTTATATTGCATTACTGTTTTGCACAGGTGCATTCTTGCATGGGAATCGTGTTTTAGTGTAAAACTCAGCATGCTTCAACATGGTTCTATTCATTTATTAGGAGGGGAAAATAATGGTTTTGGTTGGTTTTGACCTGAAGATTGACATCAGTTTAGCTAAAACATAACTGCAAATGTTCTGATCAAGAAGCATGGACTCAATTATTGCTGTATAAAAAGAATGAGTACACTTAGATTAAATTTTCATATACTCTTGGACAACTTTACTGAAATGACCAACAAACATGTTTATTTTTGCTATATACAGTCATGACTTGTGCAAAGAGGAAAAATCTAAGATCAGTTTTGGCCATGCTGACCCTGCATCTATGTGCTCATATGCAGTTGTATATGCTTCCTTCGTTTCTTGATATTTCTTCGAGAAAAAGGATTTTATTTCTTCATAGTATTTGTTGCTTTATTCCCATTCAAACATTGACCACTCTTTTCTTATAAATAATTTTTGAAAAAACATTTATGCTGCTGTATCAAATTATGTTGCACGAAAAATACAGCTACCTAACTTACATTCACTGTATTATGATATTTTAAACTTATAGTTGTTAATGTTTAAATAGTACTAGTCAATAATAGTGACAAAATGCAGGGAAATGGAGGAAGTAAATTGTACCATCTTGTGAAAATAGGATGTAGATTGTACAGTACTGCAGAAATAGAATGCTGTGGTTGTACTTGTGCACTTTGGGCCTGTGACTAATCAGAATCCCCAAACTGTTAATCCCCAAATGAAAATAGGACGAAACAACTTACTACTATAAGGGCGTTCACTGTGTCATCGTGCAACGGTGCAAGACGATGAAACTCCTACTATTAAGTAACTCATCCTATATTTTAATATTGATTGATTAAAATATGTCTGTTTTACAGTTCTGCTGATGCCTATCATGTCATCAACATAACAAAGTTTGGTTGTCATTTTTAATCACACCAAAATTTAGGAAGACAACAAATCAATAAATCAAGCATACTTTAAACCTCAGAACGAAACAGATTTTGTAAATCCAGAAGGTTTCCCTCTTAAAACTACACCAAAATGTGGTAAAATCTGGTATTGCTCCAAACATATCCCAACATATGTTTACATTCCTTGATGTTGAACTTACCAACTTGGATTTAAATTTTAAACTTGAAAAATAGGTGCTTACATTTACGGTTAATTATTTTTTTAGTGGTAGACGATGTAATTTGTTTACAGTCTGTATTAACTTCAATCTCAAAGATATATCGAGATATGCTCATACGGAATTACGGATAGGGTGTGTGTGCGTATACGTTCGTAGAGTGAGCAAGCACGCGTATATACGAGTAATTGTGTTTGTATTATATTTTAAAAGAAAAATTTGTAATACCAAACCAATTTTGTAATAAACCTGACATGATCATGTCAGCTTTATTACAAAATTGAGTAATTGTGCCGTCTGGTTGATCGTTTGTGGCCTTATGGGCCTGGGCCTAGGTTGGATGAAGCCTCATGGGGGGAAAGCATGGCTTAGTTTTGGTTCTGGCCTTTTTTCCCCCTTCTTATGGATTTTGAGATTATTAGCCCGTGTTGTAAAGATATGGACGCAGGGAAAAGCATGTAAGGTTGGAGATTTTCTTTTCAGCTTTTCTGACAGTACCGTACCAGTGCCAATGAAATAATATTATTATTTTTAAACACCATTCAGAAAATTCCTTTCATTCCTCTCACTTTCATTAGGCCATTATGTTAGTTTTTATTGTTAAATGACCATAATGCCCTTGTCCCATAACATAAGTTAGAAGTAGAACCCTCTCCGATGAATCGATCGGAAAATATATAGCAGGGAAAAATGTTATGAAAAGTTGAAAACAAATATATTAGTTACCAAGTGGTGTTAATTATTTCCTGATCATATAATTTAAGAGCTAGCATATGGTCATTGAAGGAAAAAGAAAGGTACCCCCTTATGGTCGCCTGATGGAATGGGCGCATATATAGGGAAAAATAAACGTAGATATAATCAGTAGAATGATGAAATATATTGGGTGAAAGCTAGAGGACATGTACAAAGTATTTTTAGACCATGCTTGATTGCTTGTTCTAATACTTCGATTGCCATGCATCGATCTAGATATCTAACTTCAATAGCATCTGTTACGTCGTTTTTGTATTTAATTAGTTGACGTTAATGCATCTCTTATCTTGAGGACTTCTATGTTGCCGTTTCTGAAATTGGAAATGGGAGAAGATGACCTCTCTTTTCTTGTTTTTTTCTTCAAGAACTATTCTTCTACTGAGATGTTTTCAATAAAAAAGAAATTGCAGCGCTCTCCAGTAGTCCCTCTTCCAACGAAAAAAAATCAATTTTACTCGCTGGAATTATTTTGTTAGATTATTTAACACTCTTAACATTTTATTGGCTTATTTTATATCCCAAACTATTAAAACCGGCTTAGTTTAGAGTATTAGGTGATCCAATAAAATAGCTTAGGGAGAAAAATAGACTTTTTTTCCCTATTTCAGAATATAAAGGTGCATTTTGTTTTAGTAGAAGAGAAAGGTTTGAGCAACAATTTCTTTGTACAAAAATTGACACGTGCATGCCAATGAACAGAAAGAGAATCTGTATGCATGCAATATTTGTAACCTGTAAAGTGATCTGTTCCGTGTCTAAAACAGTTATCGAAGCATATATGCAACCAAGTTACTTCCATACGCTGAAAGTATTCCTTTGGCCAACCATAAGCATGAAAGAAGTGTCCATACGCTGCTAGGTACGGACAAATTAACCCAACCCTAATATAGGTTCGAGATAACGAAACCTGTGGACGCAGGTGCATCACCATCCTAGCTATAACTAAGCTCTTGACATGACAAAACTAGCTTTGCTCAAACCAGAAGAGGAAAAAACGAAAGTACTCTAAACTTCTCCAAATATAACCAAGTACTATTCTCTAAACCGTGTGACATATATGGACGGTTCACGCAACAAAATTATTGTAGTTATCAGCACCGCATGCACCTTCGGGGATCATCGATCAAATAAATTAACTCAGATTTGACATATTGTCAAGTCCGGCCGGCATCAAACGTGCTGTCAACATATGCTTGCATTATTACTCGATCATCATAAAGATAAGTTGGTTAAACAGATGAGCGTGCAAGGTTAACTGCACATGGATGTATGATATCTACCTTGCAGAGCTAAGGGTCTAGCTAGCTACTGCTCGACCTCCTCCATTCTAAAATAAACCAATCTAGGACGAAATGTGACATCTTAGTATTACGAATTTGGACATAACTTATATTGAGATTTGTAGTGCTATGTTTTCACAACTCGTATTAGGTTTATTTATTTTCGAACAGAGGATGTACCACTCAATGGAATTAAGTTTATGTATATTATTAGTTAGATCAAGCTTGGAAATGTATTTTGGAAAATAATTAATTATCCGATGATGAGCTAGCTTTTCAGTTTCTCCCTCCATTTTAAAATATGTGATGCTATTGACTTTTCAACATATATTTTACCATTCCTCTTATTAAAAAAATTAGTGCAAATATGAAAATTACGTTATACTTAAAATACCTTTATTGATAAAACAAGTCACATAAAAAATAAATGATATTTATATAGATTTTTTTAATAACATAAATAGTCGACAAACATAATAAAGTTAACAGCGTCTGATATTTAGAAAATGAGGGACTATATTTTAGTTAATTTGATCAAATTTGTGGGTAGTACCCAATGTGTTCAGTTATGTTTCACTATTTAAAACTGCTTCAATTTTTAAAATAATGTAAAGCAACGTTGACAAAGAGTAAATTTCACATAACCTTATATTTATTTTGAGAATGCACTTCTTATAACAAAAAGAGAGAAGGTTTTACCATTTGTTTTCATAAACACTACGATTATAGGTATAATGCGTCTAAGAAAGCCCAAAACCATGAAATCGAGATAAAGTACATATTATCGTTATTTCCTTACATAGATCAGCTGTATAATCCATCTATTCCATCTGATGGTCATATTATCATATAGCTAGCTAGGCCTGTTGTTGCACTATCATAATCTTTATTTTCTCCTACAGCCAAGCAACCGTTAGGGCTAAATGATAGAAGCTGGGTGTCTAACATCTGTGTGCGGTCTCAGAGCAAGTTTTATAGTAGGCGTGATTGATATATCTAATTTTATCCATGTCATCAACTAATTAATTAAGAGATCATATATAATACATATTACCTCTAATGCATTACAGTAACTATTTATTTTAGAGATTTGCTTTGGTCCATCGAAAAGTATCTCAAGGTACCGGTATCTTATAGTACTAAATCGTTTTCGATCGTTGTACCTAATTGGGTAAGGTGAGTATTGTTAGATCCAACGATCAGAAACGATTTGGTACCGTCAGGTACCTGTACTTCGAGGTACTTTTTGTTGGACCAGAGCAAATCTCTTTATTTTAATCACTTACATCTAATCCACACTACTCTTTCTTCTCTCTTTTTACTTCTCTCCTCTACCTCATCATCTAAATCTTTGTGGCATTTATGCTTATAGTACTTGCTCCCGAAGCCCAACCCGATTTTGATCAGTACATGGCAGCATTTATTACTTGGTAAAATTTGTTATAAGACACTTAAAGTTTGTGGTTTTTGCTAGCTCTTGGCCGGGCACCTAAAACATGTGGTATAATTGTAGAACAACCCAAAACTGATAATTTGTTAAGGGACACTGTAGCCATTGTTTATCATTTTTGAGCCAAATGAAGAGAACCTAGTAAAAAAGATGTTTTGTCCCTCGGGCCAACAAGTTGTAACGAGTATGCGTCTAGCTCAAACCATACCCAAGCCACATCTCCTTTCCAAAACCTAGAAATTGGAGCTGGTGCTAACGATGGCCATTACAAGCTATTGGCCAGGGGAAATTTTGTCATTTCAAAATATTTCTCTCTCTATTTGGCCCAAAAAGATAAAATAATGGACATGGTATCTTTCAACAAATTATCAGTTTTTTGGGAGTGTACTGCAACCCTATCACATTTTTAAGGTGTCTAGCAAAAATCATAAACTTTTAGTGCCATAGTATGACCCGAAGCATACATGTACCCTGATCTTAAAAAAAAGATAGGGAATAACAATAATTACAAATAACTAGGTTTATAGGATTAGAAGATTTTAAAGATCAATATCTTTTAGGGTTTGATATCAAAATAAAAATCTTATAGGATCCCGGCCTGCAAATTAATTAAGCTGATTGAGACCAAACGTTACCTATTTCTTCCTCGAGGCGGCTTATATCAATCCGTGGTCATCAATGGCAATCTTAACCCAAAAGAAAAGAAAAAAAAACTACATATATCAGCTGATACACATGTACAACAAATTCTGCTCATCTCTGAATGTGACACATACGTTCAGTTTCATGCATCTATCTGATCTGAGCCTATAGATACATATGACAGGTACGCATCTCGGCCAACGTGTATTTTCGCTATTGAGACGAGGAGAAACAGACATTTTTTACCTGATAATTTTGTTGGTCGTTCCGTTTTAGCCACCAATTTGTGTGGCGAACGTAACGAATCCTGTATCGACTTTGTAATAATAACTTTTGTAAATCGTAACTGCATGTATACTATTGAACCAACTTTATAACGAATCCTTAATTTGTTCTTTCCGTTTTAGACACACCATCTGGCAGTCTGATTTTTTTTTTTTTTTTACATTTTAGCCTGCTTTGAAACTTATTTTATAAATAAATCTCTCAAAAAACATATTTCAGTAGTAAATCATTTTTCTTGGTGCCAGAATTACTGGCGTCGAGGTTTAATGTCTCCACGCCAGCACTACTAGAATTCAATGGTTCCCTAGAGTTTTAAAATCTTCCCTAGAGCTTTTGAAACAATCCTAGGGAGCAAAATATCCCTAGAGTGAATTTTGCAAACCCAAGGGAACGAACTGAATCCCTAGAGTTTGACTGCACTCCTAGGGAACCTCTCGTGAAAAGGACACACAGCTGTGCCATGTCAGCACAAAAGGGAATAGATTATTCCCAAAGTTTTTTCAGAGATTTTTTTTACTCGCGCCAAGCAAAGCGCGCCCTGACAATACAAATTTTCTGACAATTTATTTTTTTCCTTCCCACCTTATCTACTCCCGTGACTCAAGACAGACCACATCTTGTTCTATCTTCTTCTTCATCCAAGGAGTTAGCCGGTCGGCACCGGCGTCCAGCGGCTGCCATTTCATCGCCGGCAGTCCAAGCTCGATCTCCAGCGACTGGCTGCAGCAAGCAAGCACCTGACAGCTGCTGCTCCTGACGCGGCAGTTCGGAGTCGTTGCTCCCACCGCACTTCCATCTTCTCCATTCATGCATTGTTCAGATCCAAGTTTCTTGTGTCCTGATTTCTTCTACTGTCTTTTCTTGGTAGCCTGCAGCCAAAGAGCGAGCTCCGGCAACCGGCGGGCACCAAACGGTTGCTGCTCCTCCACCTCCACCGGGATGCAGGCCAACGCATGGAAGTACAGATCCAAGTGAGTGCTGTTAAAATTTAGCTTATACTTTTCGTATGTGTCCCTTTGCAGATTATCTAGATTTTGAGCTACTGAGGATGATATTTGGGACTAGTTTGGAAGAGGCATGGATTGGAAATGTTGGAGAACAACAAGATTAATTCAGCTCAGATCTAGCCGTTCTCAAGCTTCTACTGTACTAGCTGCAGCAGCAAGCTAGAGTGCAGTGGTTACATTCGTCCCCAAGAACTTGTATTCTTTTTTTTTATCATTGTTTGGTTTTGCGATGTTGTCGACGATACATCAGCACATCCTGAAGTTTGTCATGTGTTTATAAGAGGAATAGTTAGCCAAATTTTCAGATCTATTGTTGTACTACAAAAAAGTACTATGTAAAATGGAGAATCAGTTTGTATGAATTGAGTGTTTCCTGTTAATAATAGAATGGTATTATTTTCGGCAATTGATTGTTCTTTTCTTTCAAATTGAGGCAAAAGCAGGCAGTGAAAAAGCAAAAAAATAAAAATAAAAAAGGTAAATTTCGATAAATGCCAGTATTTTCCTCAAATATGGATGAGAACAAAAGAAAAGCTACTTTCCACGTCAGATGAAGTTACCACCTATACATTTGTCCCTGTGGTTTGAAACTCTAGGGAACTGAATTTTTCCATAGGTTTTCACAGAAAAACTCTAGGGAAGCGTTTTCTCTAGAGTATTTTGGATGCTCCCTAGGGTTTTTGGCTCTAGGGACCTTGGTGAATTCCAGTAGTGCAGGGTCACCAGCGCTAAGAAAATTATTCATTTTTTAAATTAGTTTTTCTAGAGGTTTGTTTTTTAAAATAAGTTTTATAAAGGGTTAAAATGTAAAAAATCTAGATCTGCCAGCGCTAAGAAAATTATTCATTTTTTAAATTAGATTTTCTAGAGGTTTGTTTTTTAGAATAAGTTTTATAAAGGGTTAAAATGTAAAAAATCCAGTTCTGGCAGTACACTTTGAGTTATAACTTTGTCTTTGCACTGTTGAATGACAGCTCGGAAGAACAAGACGTATGGGAGAGGCAGGTAAAACTTGCACAACTATGCAAAGGTAAAGTTTAGTTAGGGGACTGACACAACGTAGCAATTACGTGTTTTGCTTGCAAAAACCGACCACATCTTTGACTGACAAAATGCTGTCGATCGATTATAGCTAGCTTCCAGAGTAGTTCTGTTTATCTTGCTTTTGTGTTTGTGCCTATACTGTGTTATTTCCATTCAACTTTGTGAAAAAGTCTAGTCTTGTTTCAGACATCGATCTCTAGATAGAGGGTAAAAGAGAGAACACGATTTGTTGCTTTCCGTCAACTGTTCAATCTTGAAATAGTGGCAAAAGTTGTTAGCCTAAATGACAGCGAGTCAATAATGAAAAGAGTCCCTTAAGAAAATAATACCTTCAGTTGTGTCGTTTAGCCTATCATATATATATATATATTACAGACTTTTCTGAATGTTTGTTTTGCTGTTTATTTCAACACGCTTGGTACGTTTTTTTTTTCATGTCTTCGTGAAGAATATGCGAATTCGAAAGAGAGAATATATAATAATCTCTTCCTTGATGATCATAGGTTCCATGAGCATATTAATTAAACAGTCAGCAGAAATGTTTGATCTACAGTACTCCTCTGTTTCAAATTACTTGTTGTTTTAGTTTTATCCTAAATCAAACATTTCTATTTTTACTATTAATTTTTTAAAATTCATATAGTTTAATAACAATCGAATTATATATTATGAAAGAATTTTTATGGCGAATCTAAAAATATAAATTTTATTATGTTAACCCGTACGAATTTGTAAAAATTGATAGTGAAAGATAGACATGTTAATTTAGGATAAAGCTAGAACTATAAATAATTTAAAAATGGAGAGAGTTCATCATAGTATTCAGTCAATCAGCCACCATATGATTATCTAATTTTATGGTCCATAAAAATGTTATCTTCCCTAACTCCTTGCCCATACTGTTGAAAGTACAACGAGCTTCACATTGTTGAATACTTCTATGCAATATATGAAACATCATCTATTAACTAATCTATAGCAGAACATATAGTCAAACATATGCCCATGAATAAATCTGAAAACTTAATGAAAACGAATCTTAAATGCGAAGCAAAATTGACTTTTATATGCGGATGATGTAGCTAGCAAAAGTGAGACTTTTTTCCCGAGGGACAAAGAAGTTAAACTTTGATGAAACCACTTGAAAATTTTCAAACATGAACAGATAACAATAAAACGTGTACTATCACTAGCAAGGTTCAACTCAAGGCGACACCACACCAAAACATGGATGGTTCCTTGCGTGTGTAGTTGTTCTATGTTTCTAACTAAATTAATTAGCATGATTGGTCAACCAGTTACAATTAGTAATGACAGTGGTCCTGCAAACTCTCGAGGGCTATAAATACCACGACTCATTGATATAACTCTCTACAACAAATCTTCTGTTTCCTATGATCACAAGAGCTAATAATTAAATTGTCTCTGTGCATGCACTTGTGTTTGCTACACTACACATGCACAAGGACAACATGGCTTGTTGTTCTTCTCTCCTCCGGCTGATGATTCTGCCGGTTGCTTTTGCTGTCTTGGTCATCGCTTCGGTTGCTCATGGCGCTGTTGTGGAGCACACTTTCAATGTAAGTGTCCATGTATATATATATATTGTTTCATCATCTTCTTGCGATTTAGGCATTTAGCTCAAGTAGATACATGATTTTCATTTCTATCTTCTACTGTAAATAAGAAAGCTAGTGGTGGTGGTGCTAGTTTCGTTCATCGTACCACTACACCCCTTTAGTTAATGGATCTTCAGTTGATAACTAGATTGTTTGCGATGTTGATGAAAAGAAAATAGTTTGGACTTACATGTGATTAAAAATTATACATTCATTTTCTTAGGCCCATATACTAGTTATTTAAAGGAAAAAAGCGTATAATTTTTAACTCAATATATTTATCGAAGCACTTTACACTTATTAATTTATTCCCCATTATATTCTCCCATTTTTTGTTCCTATAGGAAGCATGTTTTGATTTAAATTTTGAGAATGGTCATGAAAATATCCATGTCAAAATATTTTTGAAAAATTTTCATTATTGTTTGTATGGATGAATTTCTAAATTATGTAGATTAAATTAATCTTAGGTGCTTCCAATCTACAAAGATAAGGAGTTGAGAAGCTAAGATATAATGTGATCTAGCACCCTACAAAATTGGAACCTAAATACAGCATGCATAAGGAGAAATGAAATATTAAAAAAAAAATCAAGGGAATAAGATAAGAGGTCTTCAGTAGTTGTAGGGTTAATTAAAGTAAGTTAAAAAAATGATCAGAATTTTTAAGTGCTCTTGAAAATGTTCTTATTCCTATAGGAGGAGGTAATATGACAGTGAATAGAACCTTTTGTATTTTAAAATCGTAGCAAAACTCAGGTATTAATGTTTTCACATATAGGAATGAGCTAAACCTTTGTCCATCACCTTATTTTCTCATTTTGATTTAATTTTATCTTTACCTTTTTTATTACTATTAAACTTATGACTGTGTGTCTTACGACAGAAGCCGGAGATGTAATCCATTTCCATTATCTAAAAAGGAGAGCTAAACAACCTAGCTAGTTAGTAATGTCTCTGTCCCTATGTTTAGATTTGTGTACAAAAGTTAATTCCTTTTAGAAAAAGGAGAGTATTGAGAAACTAGTTTAACTCACGTGTCTAAGTCCTACAATTGCTCAGTAATCAATCAGTAGCATATCTACTCCATTTATTTACCCTGTCACCATCTTAATTCTTAAGCAACAAGAACAATATGCATGCTGCAGTAGTGACTTTTTGCTAATAATTGTTTTACTGGCGGTCTGCATCGTCCAGGTGGGCAACCTATCCATAAGCCGGCTGTGCCAGCCGGAGATGATCATCACGGCGGTGAACGGGCAGCTCCCCGGCCCGACCATCAACGTCACCGAGGGCGACACGGTGGTGGTTCACCTCGTCAATCAGTCACCCTACAATATGACCATTCACTGGTACTACCTATTACTCCCTCCGTCCCACAATATAAGGGATTTTAAGTTTTTTACTACAACGTTGACCACTCGTCTTATTCAAATTTTTTTTGCAAATATAAAAAATGAAAAGTTGTGCTAAAGTACTGTAGATAATAAAGTAAGTCACAAATAAAATAAATAATAATTTCAAAAAAATTTGAATAGACGAGTGGTCAAACGTTACAAGTAAAAACTCAAAATCCCTTATATTATGGGACGGAGGGAGTACCTACAACTACTGTAAATTTGTTCAAATTTCACCTTTTCAATATCCAAAATTCTTATAGAACTTCATCTCCAATTGCTTCCCTCTTTATTTTCTGAGCTTGTGAATCCAACATATGCGTACTTAAGTTTATTTATTTTTGGACGGATAGATATTTATTTTGGATGGATAGATAACATTCTTCTTTGGGCCGTGACGTACGCAGGCAGGCGTGTTCCAGCGCGGGTCGCAGTGGGCCGACGGCCCATCGATGATCACGCAGTGTCCCGTGGGCCCCAGCGGCAACTACACCTACCGCTTCAACGTCAGCGACCAGGAGGGCACCCTGTGGTGGCACGCCCACATCTCCTTCCTCCGCGCCACCGTCTACGGCGCCATCGTCCTCAACCCCCGCGCCGCCCGCCCCGTTCCCCGCCAAGCCCGACGCCGAGCACGTCGTCCTCCTCGGCGAGTGGTGGTGGAACGCCAACGTCGTCGACCTCGAGCGCATGGCGTTCCTCACCGGCATCCCCGCACGGAACGCCGACGCCTACACCATCAATGCAAGCGCGGCGACCTGTACAACTGCACCGCCGCGAACCAGACGGAGGTGTTCCGGGTGCGGCGCAACGAGACGCACCTGCTACGGATCATCAACGCCGCGCTCAACACGCCGCTGTTCGTCAAGGTGGCGGGGCATGGGTTCACGGTGGTGGCCGTCGACGCGAGCTACACCACGCCGTACGCCACCGACGTGGTGTGTGATTCGCGCCCGGGCAGACGGTGGACGCGCTCATGGTGGCCGACGCCAACGCCACCGAGTCGCCCGGTGGGAGGTTCTACATGGCGGCGACGCCCTACGACAGCGCCGTCCCGAGCGGCCCGCCCTTCAGCCAGACCACGGCGACGGCCGTGGTGGAGTACGTCGGCGAGGCGGACGACGCCGTGCCGCCGGTGCTCCCGGCGCGGCCGGACTACAACGACACGGCCACGGCGCACCGGTTCTGGTCCAACCTCACCGCGCTGGTGCTCCCGGGAAGCCCACGGTGCCGCTCGCCGTCGACACCCACATGTTCGTCACCGTCGGGCTCGGCGTCTCCGAGTGCCAGCCGGCGCAGCTGCTCTGCAACCGGAGCGCGCCGCCGGTGTCTCGTCGAGCATGAACAACGCCTCCTTCGTGGCACCACCGCCATCTCCCTCCTCGAGGCGCACTTCAGCAACGCGTCGGCCGGCGTCTACACCCGGGACTTCCCCGACACGCCGCCGGTGGTGTTCGACTACACCGGCGACGAGAGCGACAACGCGACGATGCAGTTCACGACCAAGTCGACCAAGGTGAAGACGCTGCGGTACAACGAGACGGTGGAGATGGTGCTGCAGAACACGCGGCTGATCGCCAAGGAGAGCCACCCGATGCACATCCATGGCCTCAACTTCTTCGTCCTCGCGCAAGGGTTCGGCAACTACGACGAGGCCACGGCGGCGCCGCTGTTCAACCTCGTCAACCCGCAGGAGCGCAACACCATCGCCGTGCCCACCGGCGGCTGGGCCGTCATCCGCTTCGTCGCCAACAACCCTGGTACAAAAGCAATTATTCTAGCAAATTAATTCAAGTCGAATTTGGTTCTGAAATGTGACGAAATTTGGGGAAATGGTTTGTGTTTGCAGGGATGTGGTACGTGCATTGCCACTTTGAAGCTCATATTGAGTTCGGTTTGGCCATGGTGTTCGAGGTTCTGGACGGGCCGACACCGGAGACTTCGTTGCCGCCGCCACCGGCCGATCTGCCACGCTGTTAATTAAACTATGGAAAATCTCTCTCTCTTTCTGTCAATAAGGAGTTAATTTGTTCGTCTGTTTGCATAAATGTATTGTACTGGTACGTCACTTCGGATCAAGCAAGTGTGACGACGACGTGATTAAGGTTTTCTATAGTTAATTAATTAAATTATTCGTTATAACTTGATTGGTTACCTGCATTGAGTACATGCAGGTTAGTGTGGTCATTGTATTATTGTGACGTTTGTCGTGTGTAACATTATACGTTTTATAAGCCTGTTGTAAGTTGTAATAGTGCAATAATGATTCATATACATTCATTAGTTGGCTATATTTGTATGTTCGGGACAAAGTAATTATAAACATCAATAATTGGGCATGCAAAAAAAAAAAAACTACGTCCGTCCTAAAATTAGATAATCTTTGCCTCTTTTTATTTGTTTCAAAACGAGTTTATCTTTAAGCAATAATCGTGTTGGAGTTTGTGAAAGCAATGGTATATTGAGATTGATAAAATAGAGAATATTCTAGTATTTTTATTGGCATATATGGGATGGGTAAAAAGTAATTTATTTTAAGACGGATCTTGTAGACACTAATTTTTTAATAAGGCGATATATATAACTGAATAAAAGGCCCGACTAGACTGGAAAAAATACAATGCATCTGCCAATTCTGTTCAACGTCTGGTTTGCATGTGTGCCTTTTAGATCTCCATTTTTGGGTTTTGCGCTTTTGGGCCGGTATATAGCAATATGTTCACTTCAGGGTTCTTTGTCGAGTTTAAAATTCACCCCTAAACTAAAATACCAGATACAACACGTCCTGCAACTTGTAAAACCACTGAGGTAATGTCCCTGGGTGGTTTAGATGGCCGTTATAGCTGGCATGGCACCTACATGGATGGTTTGATTTGGTCCTCGTCGCACGTGAAGTTTGATGTGGCATTAGAACCGAGATTAAAAAAATTAAAAATTAGAATATAATATATGGGCCCATATGCCAATCAAACAAAAACATAAAAAATATAGTGGGACCCACACGTCGGTGGGTCCCACTTCATCCAGCTCACCCCTCTCTTCTCTCTATCTTCTTCTCCCTTCACTGGAGTCGGTGGTGACGACGCTTGGCAAGCAAGGTAGCAGCGGCAAGAGGTGGCTGGCGAGGAGGGTGCTGTGGTGTTGACGGTCTTTAAGTACCAATATCGACGGTCAACTATCATAATAAATAAAGGGATAACTAACATTTCTTACAGTATATCAATAATAAATAATGTAGTTGTACTACACTTGGAGAATTAACATGGATGCAGAGAATAAACACAAAAGTAAAGGAGAAATAAAGTCCGCATGTAAAGAAACACACTTCCAGTAAATCACGTGCGATCACACGGATTGAGAGGTCCACAAGTCTGCTCAAACAGACTAAAAGTGGGCCCAAACCACTGGGAACCGTCATATGGCCCCACCTGTCATCCACTCACCAAAGTCGGTGGGGAATGACGGTGGACCTGGTTCGGCTGAACCACAACCTTGGTGCACCGGACACACTTTTTCCACGTGGCGACTCCTCCTGCACTACTGATGGAGGTTATGATGGTTTCCCGGACCATTAACCGCCATACAACCGTCATTGGGTGGCTATAAATAGAGCTCACTCTCTTCACTTGCAGCTCACTCTCTCTATCTATTATATTTTCTATAGTTCTAGTAGTAATAAGCTTAGGATTTTTCGCTCTATAATATTCTCGGAGTTTTTGATATGTCTTTAGTACTTTACTCTTCTTGTAAGACTATAGGTGAATTAATAGAATTATCTTCTTTATTTTTTTATGCTCATAGTCGGTGTACTTCTTCATTGAGTATATGTTCTATGAGTAGTATATATTTCGTATATTTGCTTTATGGTAAGCTAGCCGACCTATGATATGGTAACGGTCCAATAATCTTTATAGGTTGCTCTAGCTCTAACCTATCCATCTGAAGGGTGGGAGTCCCAGAGAAGTTAGTGACCTTATTTATTAGCATAAGCATGATGCTTAGGTTAGATAACTGGCATTGGATGCGGGTGTGCCCCACGGAAAGTGAGGTAGGCGGCAGGTGGTGACAGCCCTGTTCATCTTTTGTATTTCCCCATATTCTGGTATGACGTAAGAGTGCGTAAATGCAATAATCACGCTCGTAGACCAGCAGGGAGTGGCCTTTCAGTAGTACGTGGGTGCTTGGAACTATATGTTGTAGGCATTGTAAGCATGTATATGTTAAGTATATACTAAACATGATTAATATAGAAGTACAGTTATATCATAGCTTCCTAATGCTTTTTTCTACTTAACACTAATATAGAGGTGAATCTTCTGTGGTGTCCATTACCTTAATTATATCATCTTAACCCCTGTTTTGACTATGGTTGATTAATTATAGATTGATTAATGATGTATAATTCATATCTTTATGCCACCCCTTTCCCGCGGAATATAAATATGATACGCTTGAGAATACTCATGGGTGAAGTGCTATATCGATATCTGTGATCGTAAAAAATAGCAACAAGCATTTTTTGGCACCACCAAAGCATTTGTGGATTTATTGGTATCGGGATTGGCTATGTCGACGGCGACAAAGACAGAGACGGGGCGGTGAGGGAGAAGGTCAATCAGCATCATCCAACTGGATGGAGAGAGATGAAGGGGAGGGAGAGACAATGACCAGTGGGTCCCATGCCTTTTTCACCTTGAGTGGCAAGAAAATAAGAAACTACCTCCTAAAAGTGACAAGAAAATAACTGCAATTCCAAGAAGGAAATTTGAATAATTGCCAAACCTAATAGTGACAAATAGTTAAATTTCGCTTGGAATTGGGCCTAACAAATATGAATGCAATCACCTAAAGGATTCTCTAATTTAAATTTGATTGGTAGAGCATTTCTCATACTCCTGTTTATTTGGTTATTGTTTTGACCTTTTTGGAAAAACTGTTTACCAGTCAGAGTTATTTTTAATGTATTTTGAAAAAAAAATGTCTACAGATAAATCGTATATATTTGAAATATGGTTTTCATGACATTCGAAATAAACTAGGTAAGCAAAACTATATTTTAGCGAATTAAAGTTCCAGGAGAAAGCGTGTCCGAAATTTAAAATCCTGAAAATGAACACCAGGTTCTTATACCCAGTGAAGATGGTAGATCTTGCAAAGTCATACAAGTAAATTTAGTCAACAAATGGAAAACAATGACTGAATAAATTACTTATTATACAAGTGGGGATTTTCGAAGATATACCAAACTTAAGATGGATACAATATGTGTACTATCTTATTCTGAGAAAAGCTTGTCCCCAGCTTCCTGTAGCACTTTAATTAGGACTGTCAACTTTGTTAATCATTGACAAACATCACAGGTCATCTCAAACAATACATTTCTATCAGAAATATAATACAAGATGCCAACAATCCAAAATATTTTTGTGAATCTAAACAATCCAAAGTTGAAGCACTAATCAGAGAAACCACTAGGAAATAATAAATTAGTAATAGAATATGTGTATACCCCTCTTTGAAAATTCGTACGTACGTTGAGTGGCAAGGCGTGATTGACTTCACGCTATACTTCTGGAAATGGATTTCTTGACGCGTTTTGCTCCGTATTTATATATTTAAACTTTTTCTTTTTACAGTCAACAAGTTGATGAAATAATCTGGTGACTGTTTTCTTCAACGTTTTCAGTAGTAGTCATACAGATGAAATATGTTACGTTCAAGGCAACTGTATATACATGATGGGGCCGGGAAGGTTCATTTGGGTGCATGATGGCAGATATAAAGATCATGGGAGACAACAATGGCAGCCCGTAAACCGGAAGAACTAGGATGGAAATAAAAAAGAATATGACTAGCGTACAATACAAAATCATCCAGTTGAATATCTATTCCATCTAATGATAGTTTTTTATATAATAATTTAGTTTAGAGAGCAATCTACAAATTAGTGTAGGCTGGCCTAAAAAGCAAAGTTTTAATCATTGTTCAACAATTCGTAAAGGAAAATGATCTTATAGGACTTAAAGGAGGGTTGTTGACAGGAACCTAACAAAGAAAACATTTCTGGAAGAAAAACCCTTGTACGATGTCATTTTTATGAAGTTGGATTTTTTGAATTGGGTTAATTTCTTGTCGATAATATTTTTTAAGATTTTCTCTAGTCTATTTTGTTTTAGGGATTATGGGAAAACCTCAATGTATCTAGCTAGCTAGATATGTGTTGGCAACTTTTTGTGACAAGTCGACAAGCACGATCGCAACACCTAAACGCCTTGCGATGATATGGAGTCGCCAACCACATAGATCTAGCCAAAGGGCCAAATCAAGATGGGTTTTGTAGAAAAACAGCTAAACCGGCTAGCGGAGCCGATTTAGAGATTAAAATCAGCCTCTAGGCCGATTTAGATCGATATGAGGATAACTACCCGTCTCGTGGGCAAAACGGAAGGTTTTCAGGACAAACCTACAAAGAGGTGTCGCACTCTCGCAGCGGCGGCGGACGGTTTACGGCTCAAACCGATAAAGATGGACTAAACTAGGGTAAAATAGAAAACATAGTAAAAGAACGATTCAAGTAAATTGTATTCGGGGGTTTTACAATGAACCGGCCTTGTCCCTTAAATAGGGGTTGGTCTTGCCCTCTATAGGCCATTCTCCACATCCAACTCGGGATAAAAACCAAAGGAAACACGAAACCTGCCTTCCCGAGTAAGGAAACCCGTCACTTTCCAAACTTTGGCAATTTTCTCCTATTTCGTCCATAGGTACCAAATTTGGGTGTAAATAGTATGTTCGTGAGATGACCCAATCAAAGTCACAATCCAGATTGACCCGATCAATGTCTTCTTCACCTTCACATATGTACCTAGCTACACTAGATTATATTCTTTCTACGGATAAATGGAGAAGAGAACGCGTCGTGCAATCCAATACCTATTTCGGCATATCTCGATCTATGTTGGCTAGAAACAGCCAATCTTTTACGTGATAAACTAAGAAAGTCAAACCCGGATTCTATATGTTTCCTACTAGTATTTTTAACAACGTAACTGGCCAATATGAATTTTAATTTACGATGAGAGATGTTCCTAGCCAGGTCAGGATCGAACTTCCTCAAGTACATGCATGCTTAAACCTATCAATTGACATTGCCTAGATCTGTGCTCGGTAAGAGAGAGAGCGGAGGAAACTAAACCATTACTGCCTGTTTCTTGAGGGCAGTGATAGTTGTAGAATTTGTTTTTCTAGCACTAGCTCATTCCTTATCAGTGTCGGTTCTAGGCCACGCTGGGGATTTCAGATGGGTGTTTTTGTGCTAGTGCGAGAACAATGTCCATTGCCATATTAATGCCAAAAGGATCATATTAACAATGAATGGTGTGTACATGTGTGATCAATTGATTTAGGAACTATTAGTTGTGTAAGATGGATGGTCTTTGTTTTGGCTCTTGTAACAATTATCTACCATGGTCAAAAGTTTGGTTCCAAATTTACGAAGATACCGGTACATGCTACAATGAGAATTTTGTCAGTTTATTGCTGTTAACTTTTCTTTCCGTGTAGCCGTTATTTAATGCTGATAAATGAGGTGTGTTGACCTCGGCAAGCCAACCACCAATTAGTGACTGCATACACATGGCCTGCATAGGATGCAGCTAGCTATTGAAATACTACCTCCGTTTTTTAAATAGATGACGCGGTTGACTTTTTCTCATATGTTTGACCATTTATCTTATTTAAAAATTTTACGTAATTATAATTTATTTTGTTATGAGTTGTTTTATCACTCATAGTACTTTAAGTGTGATTTATATCTTATATATTTGTATAAATTTTTTGAATAAGACGAATGATCAAACATGTGAGAAAAAGTCAACGGCGTCATCTATTAAAAAACGGAGGGAGTATTAAAAGTTCACCTCGAAAAACACATATCTACATGCAGTCATGCATATATAAAACGTTACAAAGGGTCGATTTAGCGACGTCTCGCTGTGGAAGAAAAGACTAGAGAAGATTATTGACAAGTGATCATATGAGAGAGATGTCAACCCTAAGCCACCAGCACCAACATGTTCTCGTCCTCCAACTCATCCTACTTCTGCCCTTGCTCCACCTCGTCGTCCCCGGAACGCCAGCCGCCGCCGGCAAGTTCTCCGACGTGTTGGCGAGCGGCCGCAACGTGAGCGACGGCGACGTGCTCGTCTCCCCCGGCGGGTCCTTCACCCTCGGCTTCTTCTCCCCCGCCGCCACCAGGAGGAGGTATCTCGGGATTTGGTTCTCCGTCTCGCCGGACGCCGCCGTCCACTGGGTGGCCAACCGTGACCACGCTCTCAACGACACCTCCGGCGCACTGACGCTGACCGACGCCGGCGTCCTCCTCCTCCTCGACGGCTCCGGCAAGGTGGTGTGGTCCTCCTCCGCCACCGCGCCGCCTTCCGCGACTACCTCCGCCGCGGCGCGGCTGCTCGATTCCGGCAACTTGGTGGTGCACGGGCAGGGCTCCGGCACCGCCCTGTGGCAGTCGTTCGACTACCCTTGCAACACCTTGCTGCCCGGCATGAAGATCGGCAAGAACCGGTGGACCGGCGCCGAGTGGTACCTGCTGTCGTGGCGCTCCCCCGCCGATCCTTCTCCGGGGAGCTACAGGTACGTCACCGACGGCGACGAGGCGCTGCCGGAGAACGTCGTGCTCGACGGCAATGGCACCGAGGTGTACCGGACCGGGGTGTGGAACGGCAGGAGGTTCAACGGCGTCCCGGAGATGGCGTCGTTCGCGGACATGTTCAGCTTCCAGCTCACGGTCAGCCCGGGGGAGGTCACCTACAGCTACGTCGCCAAGGCCGGGGCGCCCTTCTCCCGCGTCGTGGTGACCGACGACGGCGTGGTCCGGCGGCTGGTGTGGGACGCCGCGACGCGGGCGTGGAAGACGTTCTTCCAGGCGCCGGGGGACTCCTGCGACAGCTACGCCAAGTGCGGCGCGTTCGGCCTGTGCGACAGCAGCGCTGGCGCGACGTCGATTTGCCGGTGCGTGAAGGGGTTCAGCCCGGCGTCGCCGGCGGAGTGGTCGATGAGGGAGTACTCCGGCGGGTGCCGCCGGGACGTGGCGCTCGACTGCGGCACGGGGGACGGGTTCGCCGTGCTGCGCGGGGTGAAGCTCCCTGACACGCGCAACGCGTCGGTGGACATGGGCGTCAAGCTGGACGAGTGCAGGGCGAGGTGCGTTGCCAACTGCTCGTGTGTGGCGTATGCCGCGGCGGACATGAGCGGCGGTGGCAGCGGCAGTGGGTGCATTATGTGGACAAAGCCTTTCGTCGATTTACGTTTCATCGACAATGGCCAGGACATCTATCAGCGGCTGGCGAAATCTGAATTAAAAGGTAACCTACATGAATCTGTACTCTTTACTACTAGCTCTATACTGCGTTGCATCGCTGTTCTTTCTTTTTCTTTTTCTTTTTCCCCTTGCTCTTATATGAATTGATAGGTATAACATTATCAGAAGAAAAAAAATATTTGAAGGGCAATTAAACTAATACGTCTTGCGCCGTTCGTGATCGACACTAAGCTTTGAGCACTGACAAGAAAATCATTAGTCTCAGGTTAAAACCTTATCAATGCCGATTGTAGCTACAGACTGGCACTCGTAATATAGATCCAAATTAAAATTTTTAAATTTCAAATTTGGGCAACAGAAATACTTGAAATTTATTTTTTGATACTAGTATCATCCTTATAGAGGGTCCTAAGTACTACGGAGTATTTATTTTTTTTAACGTCAAATACATATATTGTCATAGCGGGAATTTGAACATAAGACCTCTTTTCCACCTACACTAACCTTTATACCTACACATCATAAGGATTTGAACCCAAGGCCTTTCCGTCATGTGCACTAACATTTATCATGTCACCCACACATCAATTAGCCTTCTTAACTGAAATTTGTATCATGGATTTGAGTATCTAACGCTACAACATGATCCGTCATAGGTGCCGGTTTCACATCTGACACCTTTCCCTAACCGCATAAACTAGCACCTATAGATACTATAGGTGTCGGTTATTATTCCATTAATAAAAAAAAGACAGTTGGATGACCCGCATCCAGAAAACCACCCCTAAAATCACAATCACGAAATCATCATCCCCATCCAATAACACAATTAATTACAAAATTGATCAACATCGAAGAACAAACAGAGAAAACAACATTGCAGCAACACAGGAGTGGCAAAAAAGGAGGGAGGAGTAGGAGTAGGGCAACTTCGTCATGATGGTCGCGGAAGTTGCAGGGGGTGACACCGGGGAGGTTGAACCCTTAGGCGGTACCGTATTGGCGTCTAGTAGTGGCCGCGGCGGTGGTGCTAGCATCGGAGACTACAACGGCATGCACGTGGTGGAGCAGGAGGCATCGATCTACGGCGGTGTGGTCGGAGGTGGCTGGATCCGGCGAAGCCCTGAATTCAAGGAGGCCAGAACCGGCAGTCCCTGACCTCTAGGCGGTCTGATCTAGCGCATGATACAGATGAGGAAGATGAGGATGCTTCCTGCTAGTCCTCCTTCACAGAGGCGATGTGTGGCCCACATCTGGCGTCGCGTGTCTGGCGGCCCCCACCTCCACGCTAAAGTATCCACCGGTGGGCACCAAGGAGAAGTGGCAGGGAGAGGAAAGGGAAGGGTGGTCGTCACCGCGTATAGTATTGGTATCGGTTTTTCCTCTATCGATACCTATAGTACTAAAATGTGCCGGTTCTATTTTTTTTTTCATCGTATAGAGGTGGGAAAAGATCCATTGGTGTCGGTTCTAAATAAACCGGTACCTATGAGCCGATACCTATAAGCGGTTGTAGTAGTGTAAAAGGCCTCAAATAAAAAGGTTGTCAACTACCAAATTATATATCTTTGAGGGCTACAATTTCCATTTAAAATGTGTATCAATCTGAGTTTGTATGAAAAATTAAGTTCATCTGAAATCGGCAACAATATGATCAGAGTCATCACCGTTCATAGGTATAGAATCAACATTGATTACTCCGACACAAATTTTAAAATTTTAGCACTGAAAATTCGTATTAGTATCGGTTATAGAAATTAACTGACACTGATGAGTGGGATATCGGTGTCTACTACACTGGTACTACTTGATACACTACTAAAAAAGGGTCATTGGTGCTGGTTGGGAACCGGCTATATAAGTGCCGGTTTCCCAACCGGCACCTATTGGTCGACACCAATAATAGTAACCGACACCTATAACAATTATAGAACCGGCACCTTTAGCTTTGCTCGAGCCAAAAAAAAAGAGAGCCGGCTCGAATGGAGCCGAACTCACTGAGCACCGTTGCCATGCGCCCAAATCAAATTGAAATCCCCAAATCCCCAAAACATCCACAAACCGTCACCAAAATTGATTGACATCACATATAATCATTCACAAATCGTCACTAAAATCGATTGACATCACATAATGAACATACTCCAATAAAATCATCCACAAATCCACCAAAACATCTAAAAAATCTACAAGAGACGAGCGAGGAAGAGGGGCTGGCCCCAAGGGATTCATCTGCTTCGTCGCCTGCTGGCCCCTCTTGTGCTGCCGCCTCTCCTCCCGCCAGATCCGGCGGAGGGAGGGCGTCGCCGCCGCCGCCCGTCGCCCACTGCCTTCCATCTCACTGCCACTGACGCCTCTGCCGGCTGGCCCCTCTTGTGTTTGCTTCGTGTAAAATCTACCCCTATAAATATCTTAACCCTTGCTTAGACTTTGATGAAGTCAAGTAATATATACGTATAAAATTATTAGTATGGTTCTCTCTTTCACATCTTCCCTTGGGATTAAATACGATACTTTGGAATACTTCTTGGTCAAATGCTGCAATGGTATATCCGTGCTCTTGCAGATTACTTCTGTAACCATAAACCAGAACCGCAATTATCCTCGCCACCAAACAAGCAAACGACCAACAGGTGGCCCAACCATCAACCCTGCGAGAGAGAGAGAGAGAGAGAGAGATAGAGATAAGGCCGATAAGTTTGACTCATATAGGCATCGGCCTAGATCGGCTCGGCTCGGTTTGGAAAGGTGCCGTTTTTTTAAAAAACCGACACGTATTATAGGTGTCGGTTCTAAAAAAAGAACCGATACCTATAGTATAGATGTCGGTTTTTTTTAAAAAACCAATACCTATATCTATCTTTTATATACTAAAAGTCTATTAAACTTCCTATAAATACTCCTAAACCGCCAAATGGCACCCTATAAACACTCTCAAGTCGCCAAGTGGCAGGGGTGAAGCCAGGATTTATGGTTAGGGGGCTGTGGGCAGGGCGAACAAGTCATAAGACAGAGTAAGCAATGCCGACGATAAAATAAGACATCATGTGTTCTACTATAAAAAAGCTTAAATTTAACTCTTTAGTTGTACCATAGGATGTTTGACAGTTTGAGACTTGAGACACCATGCTCAACAGCGAGACTCAATGGGAGGATGGAGAGACGTGGGAAGCCGAAGCAATGAAGACGAGGAGTTGATTTGCATTGTCTCTCCGTCTCTTTCTTATTAATTAATTTTCTATATCGTGCCATACTAGGAGTTATTATCATATAGTGAAGCGAGAAAATGACATATGCGACCGGTTTTGCTTTTAAGAAGAGCCCAGTGTTTATTGATAATGGACTAATTAACATGCTAATGTAGGTAGTACAACAGGGAGGGTGTCGGATAGGGGGTGCTGGCCCCCTCCGGCACCCACCGTAGCTGCGCCCCTGCCAAGTGGCACTCTAATATATAAGAGAAATCTGACCATGTATTTTTACTTAAATTGTGGACCCATTGTTTTGGATGGTTAGATCTATTTTGCAAAAAAAAAAAAAGAAATCCGAAACCAACTTACGGCATCATATTGCTGAAAACCATCTGGAACCAACGTACGGCATCATATTGCCGAACGTTCGTACTTTTCCTTCTGTTCCTTCCTTTTATTTTCTTGAAATATTTTCTATTTCAAGAGAAACTAAAATCAAAATTACTTTTACATGCAAAAAAAAACACAAATAGACCACCTACTAGGCAACTCTTCCTCAGTCACTTTAAAGATACTACGAAAGCTTTTAAATCACTACGTGGTGCTATTAAATTACAGAAAAGATTAGAAAATCTTAAAAATACTAAGCAACCGACCATCAATTTCTACTTAAATAGATGTTGTTAGATTTTTTAATAAAAAATCCCATACGTCTCTCCCTCCCTCCCTACTCCTGTGCATTGTTAACATCCATTAAACATTTTATATGACATTCTTAAATTTAAGAAAATATTAGAAATTTCAGAAAAAGACTATTATATACTAAAACACCATTAAACATCCTATAAATACTCCTAAACAGCCAAGTGACACCTTACAAATGCTCCTAAGTTTTCAAGTGACACTCTAATTCGACTATTGATTTTCATTTAAATCGGTAGATCTATTATTTTATTTTGGAAGTTTGATCTTTTTTTTCAAAAAAAAAAA